>ONZH01022786.1:0-36845 GCA_900303285.1 Rhinella marina | reverse complement strand
TGTCTGCTATAACATACAGCTAACACTATACAGTCATGGCCAAAAGTTTTGAGAATGATACAATATAAAATTTTTACAAAGTCTACTGCTTCAGTTTTTATAATGGCAATTTGCATATACTTCAGAATGTTAAAGAGTGATCAGCTTAACAGCAATTACTTGCAAAGTCAATATTTGCCTAGAAAATGAACTTTATCCCCCAAAACACATTTCAACATCATTGCAGCCCTGCCTTAAAAGGACAGCTAACATCGTTTCAGTGATTGCTCCATTACACAGGTGGGGTGTTGATGAGGACAGGGCTGGAGATCAATCTGTCATGATTAAGTAAGAATGACACCACTGGACACTTTAAAAGGAGGCTGGTGCTTGGCATCATTGTTTCTCTTCTGTTAACCAGGTTATCTCTAAAGAAAACACACGTGCAGTCATCATTGTACTGCACAAAAATGGCCTAACAAGGAAGAGTATCGCAGCTAGAAAGATTGCACCTCAGTAACAATCTATCACATCATCAAGAACTTCAAGGAGAGAGGTTCCATTGTTGCAAAAAGGCTCCAGGGCGCCCAAGAAAGACCAGCAAGCGTCAGGACCGTCTCTTAAAAGTGTTTCAGCTGCGGGATCGGGCTACCAGCAGTGCAGAAGCTTGCTCAGGATGGCAGCAGGCAGGTGTGAGTGCATCTGCACGCACTGTGAGGCGGAGACTCTTGGAGCAAGGCCTGGTCTCAAGGAGGGCAGCAAAGAAGCCTATTCTGTCCAGAAAAACATCAGGGACAGACTGATATCTGCAAAAGGTACAGGGAGTGGACTGCTGAGGACTGGGGTAAAGTCATTTTCTTCTGATGAATCCCCCTTTTCGATTGTTTGGGACATCTGGAAAACGGCTTATTCGGAGAAGACGAGGTGAGCGCTACCCACCAGTCTTGTCTCATGCCAACTGTAAAGCATCCTGAAACCATTCATGTGTGGGGTTGCTTTCTGCAGCCAAGGGAATCAGCTCCTCTCACAGTCTTGCCTAAAAAACAGCAGCCTATGAATAAAGATTGGGTACCAGATTGTCCTCCGAGAGCCAATTCTCCCCAACCGTCCAAGAGCAGTTTTGAGCGCAACAACAATGCCTTTTTCCAGCATGATGGAGCACCTTGCCATAAAGCAAAGGTGATAAACTAAATGGCTCAGGGAAACAAAACATAGAGATTTTGGGTCCATGGCCTGGAAACTCCCCAGATCTTAATCCCATTGAGAAACTTGTGAGTCAATCATCAAGAGACGGGTGGACAAACAAAAACCTACAAATTCTGACAAAATGCAAGCATTGATTGTGCAAGAATGGACTGCTATCAGTCAGGATTTGGTCCAGAAGTTGATTGAGAGCATGCCAGGGAGAATTGCAGAGGTCCTGAAGAAGAAGGGTCAACACTGCAAATATTGACTTGCTGCATTAACTCATTCTAACTGTCAATATAAGCTTTTGTTACTCATAATATGATTGCAATTATATTTCTGTATGTGATAAAAACATCTGACAAACACACATAAAAACCAGAGGGCAGCAGATCATGTGAAAATATAATATTTGTGTCATTCTCAAAACTTTTGGCCATAACTGTACAGCTGACACACTGCTGCAGTGGGCAATATCAGAGCTAGTTTCAGTCCCGGCTTTTTAACTCATTTTGATGCTGCAGTCAATAGTGACCGCAGAACCTACTGTAAGTAATTTATAGATGGTGAGGGATTCCTCTCTACCCCATTGAGCAAAGGCCTGTGGACCTAGCTATTTACGTAAGCCTATTTGGCCCTGGAGGCAGGATCTAATAGGCAAAGTGTCAGTGTAAAACTGACACTTCAATATGACTATTGCATTGTATTATACAGTGCCTTGCGAAAGTATTCAGCCCCCTGGATCTTTTCAACCTTTTGCCAAACATCAAAAAGCAAAATCTACAATGGAATGGTTCAAAAATAAACGTATCCAGGTCTTAGAATGGCCAAGTCAAAGTCCAGACCTGAATCCAATTGAGAATATGTGGAAAGAGCTGAAAACTGCTGTTCACAAATCACTCTCCATCCAACCTCAAAGAGCTCGAGCTGTTTTGCAAGGAACAATGGGCAAGAATTTCAGTCTCTAGATGTGCAAAACTGATAGAGACATACCCCAAGCGACTGTCAGCTGTAATCGCAGCAAAAGGTGGCGCAACAAAGTATTAATGCAAGGGGGCCGAATAATTTTGCACATCCCACTTTTCAGTTTTACTTTTACAAAAAAAGTTTAAATGATCCAATAAATTTCGTTCCACTTCACAATTGTGACCCACTTGTTGTTGATTCTTCACCAAAAATTTTAAATGTTATATCTTTTTGTTTGAAGCCTGAAATGTGGCAAAAGGTTGAAAAGTTCCAGGGGGCCGAATACTTTCACAAGGCACTGTACAAGCGATCGGACCATTGTAACTTTAAAGGGGTTGTGCAGAGGTTTTATATTGATGACCTACCTCAGGATAAGTCATCAATATCTGTTCGGCGGGGGTCCAACACTCGGCAGCCCTGCCAATCAGCTGTTTGAAGAAGAGGCAGTGCTCCATGCAAGTGCTGCTTCCCCCAAATTACACTGCCTGTCATCTCCCTTGCAGCGGTGGCATAGTGGAATTACAAGTACTTCCCCCATTAAAGGGTTTCTGTCACCAGTTTTTTCGGTATGAATCAGGCTGACATTAGAGATGTGCTAATGTCACCTGATTCCAAATATATATGTGTTTTATTTACTGGTGCCCCATTTTTATATAAAATGAACTTTTATTTTATGCTAATAAGGCTTCTAGGTGCAAGGGGCGTTACCTCTGCTCCTAGAGGCTCTGTTGATTGACAGGACCAGGCAGAGAAGAAACACTCCATTCACCATAGCTTACAAGGACCTTCAATGATGTCATGACCATGTGATCAGTCACATGGTTAGGATCACACAAACAGCCTGTCTCCTCCTAAACCATGGTTCCGACCCCTCAATTTCCCCTAACTCCGACTCCCCTCATACATGGCGCATGTTTAAGTGATAACTTTAAACAAACTTTGCATAAATTAATAGTACAGATATGTCATGACAAAAAAAAAGTTTGTAATATATGTTTTACTAGATATCTTTAATCTGAACTTTCATTATCAGGCTTTTCTCTGGGTACAGCTCACTAAGGGCCTGATGTATGAAAACTGTCTAAGACTTTCTTTGTTGCCCATAGCAACCAATCAGAGCTCCCCTTTCATTTCTCCAGAGCACTACATGAAATGAAAGGGGAGCTCTGATTGGTTTCTATCGGCAACAAAGAAACTTCTACACCTAGACAGTTTTCATACATAAGGCCCTAGGTGTTTTACATCAGAGGAAAAGCAAACTAAAACATAAAGCATACAGAAAGAACATGCACTGGACAAGTGATTTATGTACAGTTTATTGAAAGTTTAGATATACTAAGAATTACTTGCCTTAAAGGGGTTTTCTCAGCACATTGATTCACTGGCTGACAGACAGTTTGCACTCACTTTGTCCCATCAGGCTGTGGGTGGGTCTCCAGCACTTATTAGCATATATTAACTTACTCTGATAGAGTAGGAGATTGTGATCTCTAACACAATTACATGTAAAGCCATGCTTCTCAGTCCTCACAACACTTGTACCTTTTACTTACTGCAGGTAATCACTCAGAGCTCAGTCCCATCATTCTTCACTGCTCTCAGCCAATCAGATAAGTCTTTCTGGTCTGCAGGTTACCATAGAAACCTGTGTGCAGTAAGAGACCTGCTGAACTGTCTATAGTTGATGACTAAAGTAAAATCTATTGACCACTGTATTTAGAAAATGTCTTCTTTTAACTGTCCCTTTATGTTGAAGGCTAATCTTTGTAACTAGTGAGAAAACATATTTAATCCTGTTTTCTCTAGCAGATCTGAGATGAGTGCAGCAATTCCTTCCCAGTGCTTTTTTCCTCTGATCTGTAGCAGAGGAGCTTAACTTCTGAGCATCTACATAAAGGGCAGCCACAGTCATCTCAACTAAAAGCCTAGATCCTTAGATCAGGAATAGAACAGACATTTTTAGGACATTTCATCATTTTCCCAAATTCTTATGAAAATATATTCAGCACATACTGCATTAAACTAACTAATGGACACCTACTACTCCGACTCCACGACTCCAACTCCACAGCCCTGCTATAATAAATAAAATTTAAAAAATACATAATGCAATTTTGCCCACCTTACCTCTCAAAAAAATGGAATAAAAAGTGATCAGAAAGTCATATGTACGCTGAAAATGGAACCTATAAAAACTACAGCCAAGTCCACAAAAAACAAGCCCTCGTACAAATAATTGAACAGTCCTCATAGGACTGGGCCAGGGCCACAGAGATAGGCGCTGGAGAAACAGGTAAGTGTGTCATCTTTTTTATTTTAAGCAATTGTCTGAGATTAATTTGTCCAACTCCTTTAAGGGATAAATGATTACAATTTAAGGATTATTCTTTGCCCGATCTTCCAGAAAAATGTCATGTATCATTTTGGGACAGTCCATTCAAAGTCTATAGTATAACAATACACACATGCCCTGATTTACTAATTTGTCTGCACTAAAAAATCTGTCTAAAAACGTGGTGCAAATTGGCACATTTAGGGTTTGCACACTTCTTCCCGACATGCTTGACAAGGGGTGGGGCTTAACAGAAAGGGGCGGGGTTTCATAGGAAATGGGTCCGGCCTAAGATGCACCAAAATCGGGCCACAATTCTGCGTAAAAATACTTGCTATAGAGTCAGAGAAAAGTGTCTGTCCCTGCACCAGATTTATCATCCAGCCTGAGCCCCAGTGATCAATCTAGTGCAGGTTTAGACAGACGGTCTGTGTTTATGCCTTTTTTTGGATTAGTAAATCTGGGCCAATGTGTTTTTGGCTTTTTTTATATAGTTTTTGGGGCCTCTATAAAATATTACTAAATAAGAAACCCCACCAAAAACACTTAAAGGGGTATCCCCATCTCGGACATTGAGGGGGCATACTGCTGATCACACCTCTGGGACCCGCAACACAGATGCTGGAGGACGCACCGATCATGTGCGGCTGCCCTCCATTCATTCCTATGGGAGCGTCAAAAATAGTCGAGCGGCACACTCCCCCATTTTCGTAAGTTTTTTTTCATTTTCGGAATTTCATTTTTGTGGCTGATGGAAATAGCTGAACCAGCACTCGGCTATTTTCAGAGCTCACATAAGAATAAATGGAGGGCGCTCGTGCTTTCCGGTGCGCCCTGCGGCACTTTGCAGGCTCCTCTATAAGTATAGGTGATATGCTCCCAGTGTCAGAGATGGGAATAACTCTTTAAGTTGGGTGGCAAACATATTGCCTAAATTAGTTGTGACCCAGCTTTCCCAGAAGCAGAAACTTTAGAATTTTCAACAATTTGTCAGATAGATTTATTTATTATTATATCTAAATCTTGGGGAAAATGCCCTTTAGCCTTGGTTATCTTTTTAATTCCGCTTTATAAGATGACGTTGCTTACATTTGGGTTCATTTTGAGTTAGGAATATTTGGCAGACTGCTCGCTGTCACTGGTATAAGCAGCCATAACCCTTCTTCCTCAGGGCAAGAGGTTAAAGGGCAATCACTCTGCCCTATCCTGTGCCACCAAGCCTGCAGATTATGGATCATGCAGTCCTCCTTCCAGCAGAGGGTATAATTGGAAAGCCATTTGCTCAGTCAGCTCCCAGGCAGCCCTCACCCTCCTCCTTCTCCGTCGTCCTCCCCTCCTCCTGTCTTGCAGGCTGAATAGTTAGACTGCTCTTCCTGTTTGGTTAGTATGAAGCTAGTGCAGAGTACAGCTGTTTATAATCCCCATAGCTGCTTCCACGCCCTCTGGCCCTGAGCCTGCTTCTCTCTCCCTCTCCCTTTTTTTGCAATGTACTAACAACCTCCCTTCTGATTGGTGTTATATTTGTCTCTGTAATTCCTGCAGCCAATTGAGCCGGGAGAGGAGCTCTTAGTCTGGTACAATGGAGTAGACAACCCAGAGATAGCAGCTGCCATAGAGGAAGAGAGAGCTGCCAGCCACAGAAGCAAGAAGAGCTCGCCCAAATCCAGGAGGGGTAAGCAACACTGGGATCATTGAGTACTGGGGAAGGAGGGAGGGGGGAGATGTCTCCATGCTGTGTGTGCCTGGATGTCGCTGTGACCTTTCCCAGACTGCACTGTCTGCATGATCTCGTACACATATCCCTACAGCTGAATCATATGATGTGTGTATGCCAGCTCCGCACAGACCGCCCGCATCCTCCCTCCGCTCTCAGCCCCACACTCTGCAGTTTTGCCTCCATGGGAAGGGGCTGTTTTATTCGTTTTGTCTTTTACGGTTACATTTACTTATTCCGCCAGCTCTGCTGTGTGAAGCGGTGAGCTGGCAGCCACCGGTCTATGTGTCATACTGACACAGGAGTTCGGATGGCAAGTGAACTTCAGGCGGTGGCGTCATTGCTGGGCTTCCTGCTTCGGGCTATTGAGGTTAAACTGCAGATCAGACGGCCCCGGATAGCAGCAGAGGGGAGCGCTGTCACACGTTAGGATTACTGCAGGCTGCTGCTGTCAGGCCTCCTCAGCACACCCGAGATTTTTCTTTTTCTGTATTTCCTCCTCACGTCAGCTGTTGTGACACTTGATCGCCCTCCATATAATTATTTTATACCGCAATAAATGTCTGTTTATTGTGTATAGGCTGCATATATTGTGTGCATACAGTATCAATCATGTATAAGCTCTATATAAAATGGGTGCGTATACCGTACTGATCGTGTACAGTATGTGGCATATATAACGTGTATATGTATACTTTTATATTTGTGTGGTATATAAAGTGTATATATTTTCTTATATACTTATATATGTGTACTACTGTATAGGTTATGTCTGTGTGTTGATTTTATTTTCGTGTACATGGAAATCGTGTGCTTTGATCACATGTTGTGACTGTATCCTGTACCTTTATAGGTATACATACTGTATGTTAATATCCACCGTATATAATGTACACCGTGTGTACAGTGTGAGGTTGTATTGACCATGTGTGTGTTTGTGTATATAAATCAGTACAAGTACATAGTGTACCTAGCGTTCTTCATCTATATCATGCATATACTGTACTTTATATATATTTATAGGTATATATATATTACATGATAATGTACTACTATTCAGTATATATAGCTTTAGTAACACTCTTGTGTAACCGGGGTAGGGCCTAGTGGGGGAACAAGGAAATGGTGATCTGTGAAGTATTTTAATGTAGTTATCAAGAGATCTGTTGCTCAACCTCCTGAGAAGAAATGTGAAATTCCAATTTAACAAGTCACATGTAAGTCGATGCCGACGTGTTACTGAAGTGAACGTTCTTATGAGGCCGGCTCCTCCAGTCACCATTACTCGCAGCTTAGGGGTCCTGTGAAGTACATGGACTAGAGGTTGTCAGAGAAGATGGTCTGTGGTCGCTGGGAAGTCTTCTATTCCAACTCACCATTCCTTAACTCTGAGGTCCTGTGTGACACTAACTGACCTCTTACACAGGCCGATCATCAGAATGAACTTTCCTAGAAACGTTCCTTCATTCAATCGTTGCCAATTGTAAACTCCCGCCGATCAAATGCTTGTTGGTCAGTGGATTGACTCTTTTACACAGGCAGAAAAATGCTCTTTTTTCGGCAGTACATCTTCCAGTGTAACAGGGACATGCCTTGCCGACAATAACGTAAATGAAAGGCCGCACAAACTGTTAGGCCCCATTCACACGACCGTATGTACATTTCCACATATTATCCGCATTTTTGCGGATAAGATGCGGAACCATACAGACCCATTCATTTTTCCATAGGAGAAAAAAATGCGGAATGCACACCGTGTGCCATTCGCATCCCATATCTCACGGAAGTTCCCCCGCAAAAAATATAAAACATGTCCTATACTTGGCCATAAAATCACCGTAGCCCCATTAAAGTCAATGGGTCCACAAAATTGCGGTACAATACGGAAGACTTTCCGTATGTTTTCCGTTTAGTTTTTTATACGGATCACGGAATACATACGGTCTTGTGAATGGGGCCTTAGTCAATTAAATAGTGAAAGCTCCTTAATTGAGCGACAGTTGACTTGCTATATCATCAATCTCCACATGATGGACTACTTTTTGGATGTATCTGTCCCTGGTAAAGCTAGGTGACCACCTGTATGACTGCCGATACAGCTCTCACACGGGTTATCCTCCAGACTCCTGATGAATCTAACTATTGATGTAGATGAGGCTTCCAGGAAAGCTGTCCCCACATGTACAGAAGTTTATGATGGAGTAGAGGAGTTAGTAAAAAGTTAGAATGGGTGCCAAATATTTGTTTGGGCTTTAGCTTAGGGGTAGGCCTGGAAAGGCAATTGCATCTCTGAACAGTGACGCATCTTCCTGACAAAGAGACTGGTTCGACCTGAAAGTGCGTTGCTGTGTCCATAATACAGACTATTTTGTTTGAGGCTACAGCATGCTTCTCTTCACCTCATCTGTATAAGAAATGTGTCAGGCCTCGTTCTCAATTTGTGAGCCAAAACCAGGATTGGAGCCTCCACAGGTGTAAGGGAAAGATCTGCACCTGTTCTGTGGTTTTGACCCGCACCTGGTTTTGGCTCACAAATCACTGATGGAAATCACTGACCAAACACTGAAGTGTGAAAGAGGCCTCACTCAGGACAAAATGCAAAATCACTGAATTACAACTTTGGCCTACAAAAACACAAGGCTGTAATACAGCACCTATAGAAATCTATGGATGCATACTTTACCACCACATACTGCTTACTTCATACAAAGGTACATACAGAACCTTTGTATGAAGTCTCATAAATTCATGTGGCATCCATGAGAAAAAAAATACTTTGTGTACTGTATTACTGAGGTATTCAGGAAGAGTTGCTTCTGGGGGACCGCATATCTCGCAAGGAGGCAACATATGGTGGAACACAGTGTTTAAAGGGGTATTTCCATTTAGGATATTGATGGCATATTGCTAGTGAGTTATGAAAATAGCCAAGCTCTGGCTCAGCTATTTTCAGCAGCCAAAATAGCAGTGAATGGAGTTATGCCTGTTCTTGCACTGTGCGTCTATTCACTCCTATGGGACGGCTTGGCAATTTTCAAAACTCCCATAGTGATGAATTGAGAGCGCGCTGCGCAGCGCGGTGTGCTCTCCTTCACTTCGAGGGCCCCTTTGTCTAGATAGAAGCAGGTTCCAGAGGAGTGAACTGCACCAATCTGACATTAATGGCATATCCTAGTGATATGTCATCGTGTCCCAGATGGGGGCCAACCCCTTTAATACAGACATGTGAGGATGCCATTGTCATGTGCATGAGACCTGAAAGAGAAGTCTCAAAATTGGCTTCAAGTTGTTAAAAATTATGAACAACCATTAGGGCTGCCATAGTGGTTTCATTGAGTTTTCTCAGACTTGGAAATGGAAATATGGTAAAATCTGGGTGATAACCCTCTTTTGGATCTATCTTTTCAGCTACATTGGTTTTGATCCAGTTTTCTGAAGTGATGGAGGACATTTTTTCACCCTATTGCTCCTCTCTTGTGTATTCCTATGTCTGGTGTTAAAATTAGGCTGCATTGACTTTTCATCCATTGTTGGGGTACAGCCACCCTGTCAGGTTTCCTGATGCAGTTTTGGAAGCCAGAATCCAAGTCCTATCTGTCCTTTATACGTTCTCTCGTTTTATGACGCTCTCCTGGTTTTAGCTTCCAAAACTGCATCAGGAAGCCTGACGTGTGGCCATGCCCTTAGTGATTTCATGTGATTTGATCAACCATTGGTTTGTGCAGTACCTAAGGTCACTATGGCCCAAACATCCCTGTGGCTTCAAGCCATTGTATGTGACATCACTATGGTCAGAATCTCACTGCGACTTAGTATTGGCACCAAACACAGCGATACCATCAAAGGACAAAGGAAGAATTTGGATGGTAATTATCTTAGAAAATTGTAATTTGTACCTATTTTATGTCATAATTTAAGTGCAGGCCCTCTAATGCCCATAAAGATGGTAGTGTAAGGCCCCATTCACACGGTGTGCATTCCGCATTTTATTTCTCCTATGGAAAAATGAATGGGTCCGTATGGTTCCGCATTTTATCCGCAAAAATGCGGATAAGATGTGGAAATGTACATATGGTCATGTGAATGAGGCCTTAGGCTGTGTTCATATCTGTGTTGAAGGCCCTGCTTGAAACCTCCACTGGAAATTCTGTCAGACGTGATGGTAAGAATAGCACCACATGCCTGGCATTTTGACTTTAATGCCATGCCAGTCGTCTGTGTTTAAAACATCACAATGCCGGAGTGGAAATGCCACTGATTCCAGTAAGCAAGATGAAAAGGCAGGTCACACCATATTCTGGCTATACGCTTCAGGTAAACTTTTTTTTTTTTTTTAATGATGGATCCACTTTTACCACATGCCAGTATTACAAATGGTAGGCAGGGACCCTGTTTCATTTTTATCATTGAGGCTCAGGAGGTGTAACTTCAGCCAGGTTGACATCTGCAGCCGAGATTCTGGGGGTAAAAAGGACAAAATATCTCTGCATTTAGCAGTATTTTGTCCTGTCGATATCTATACCAGAAACCAGACTGACCCCGTTACAGTAATTGAAATCCACTGGGCGCTGCTAGTGGCCCCCATATTCCAGATCTGGAGGTTCTTGTATTCTGTTCCTATGGTGGACTTGACAACCAGAATTTGACCACAGATGAGAACCTAGCCCTACTCCTCTGTATATGTATGTGTGATACTGATGACAGAAATCTGCTTCATCTGTGCCACATTGAGCCTTTTTTTAAGTTCAGCATCCTCTATGGTTCCCGACTACCAAAAATGTGAAATTCTGTCATTATCTATATGGAGATAAAACATGAGGATTATTGACTTCCTATCACACATGGAGTGATGACTGTGACTGGTTTACTTGCACGTCTAGTTCATTGCTGACTGCAGGACTACTCACAAACTGTTGACAGAAAATGCTTATGTCAGCTCTTACCGTACTGAACCACTAGCATCTTAGAATTGACCTGGAATTTTACGTTTCACCTAATTATTACAACATTGCTTCTAGGGGAGAATAGCTGTGTACGTACGGCACATGACTGAGCTTGTACAACAGCAGTCATAGGCTCTGCCGCTCCAAGGAGACATGTAGTCTCCCTTCACTGCCCTTCAGGATCTATGTCAGGGTTACCAACTGTCCAGAAATTTTTGGACAGTCTGTAAAAATAGGAAATTTCTTTCCTGTGTCCATGATTTTTTGGAGGCTGGTGGTGCTTGACTTGATTATTTTGGTGGTGATTATCATCATTTTACAGCTCATCGTAAATGCTGGTGAGTTCTTAGGCTACTTTCACACTAGCGTTTTTAAATTCCGGTATTGAGTCCGTTATAGGGGCTCAATACCGGAAAAAAACGCTTCAGTTTTGTCCCCATTCATTGTCAATGTGGACAAAACTGAACTGAAGACAACGGAATGCTCCTGAAAGCATTACATTCCGTCTTCAGACCGGAGAACAAACCGCAGCATGCTGCGGTTTGCTCTCTGGTCCAGGCATCCGCACCAAGACGGATCCGGAATGACCCCCAATGCAAGTCAATGGGGACGGATCCGTTTGGTGTGGACACACCAGTAATCCGGATCTGTCCTCCATTGATTTGCAGTGGGGGGTCATTCCGGATCCAGATACATACATAGATACATACAGACAGACAGACACACATACTCCAGGGACGCCGGCAGCATGTCTTCACGCGCCTCCTGTGCGCAGCTATGACGTCATCACTGTGATGACGTCATCACTGCGCGCAGGAGGCGCGTGAAGACGTTCTGCTGGCGTCCCTGGAGTATGTGAGTGTCTGTATGTATGTATGTCTGTATGTATGTCTGTATGTTTGTTTGTATGTATGTCTGTGTCTTGTTTCAATGTGTGTCATGTGTGGGGCCGTAGCACTGCTCCGGCTCCACACATGTATAGCGCTAGCACGGATCCGTTGGCACCCTTTAGGTGCTGGATCCGTGCTAACGCTAGTGTGAAAGAGGCCTTATCTGTATATTGAGGTATAGGACCTTTATTACTTATAATCTTTAGCATTTATAAAGATTTTCCAATTTGTCCATAAAGAATGTTAGCTGTGATTTTGGAATAAGTTGATCAGTCAAAAGAAAAATTCTGCTTGGCAACCCTGATCCGTGTGCCGCCCTGCCCTTCAGGGTCCGCGTGTTGCCCTGCCCTTCAGGGTCCGCGTACCGCCCTGTCTGTACATGTTCATTGGCAAAAGGAGCCCTTGTAATCAGAATACATCAAAACCCCCCACCTGTTATACATTTCTGACTTATCAGGCTATTCTGACCAAACCGATACCGCTAAAAAATATCTAAGTCCAGGAAAGCCCCTTTAAATATTCTAAATATAAAAGTTTACAGCCCTGACTGAAGTGTACAAACACGTCAGTGTACAGCTGATGTCAGTCATCATGAAGTTCCTCTTTTTCTACTTTCACATTTGTAAAAAGTGATTTTTCATTTTTTTCTGTTTAATTCAGCTTTGTGTCTCAGATCAGCTGCAGTGCGGCCAGTCATTGTCCCGGTGTATCCGGTGACATAAGTACAGCTTTTATAGCAGGCATACATCAATGTAATTTTTTGCATATGCCCTCATGGACCATGGGAAGTTGAGTGAACAACGTTGGGGCTCTGGTAATGGTCCCCAGTAGTATCTGTCACTTTCCATCTGTTTTGGGGAACAAGATAACTTGGGGTCCCAAAAATTATGCCAAGGGGATTTGCGTAGTAAAATATTGGATATATCCTCAGGGCAATAAGTGATTGGTTGGGATCCTATTCCCAGCACCCCCCTTTGATCAGCTGTTGAAGATGCCGTGGTGCTCTGGAGAGCGCAATGGCCTCTTCCTAGGTCAAGTTCATTGGTTACTTGGCATGTGTTAAGCTTGGTCCCATTCAAATGAATTGCAGTACCAAGCATGGCCACTATACAATGAACGGCGCTGTGCTTGGTATGCTGTGAGATACGCTTCAAACAGCTAATTGGTGGAGGTGCCAAGAGTCAGACCCCCACTGATCCAATATTCTCAGGATAGCTCATTGGTATTGTACTCCAAGAAAGCCCCTTTAAGCACACAATTTAAACTCCTGCATTCATGTGGAAAAACTGACACCTCTGTGATTTTGTTCTTTTGTTTTTGAGTGGTTCGTGCATGTGGGGTAAAAAAATAAAGACTAACAGAGCATCTTCTAGCAACCATCAGTGAGGAATGGATTGTCTGTGTGGTTCAGGTTTTTATCACTGACCCATTGCTTTCATTGGTCAAGTCCTGTGTGAAAGTGCAACACAAGTTTTTCATTGAGACCCAATGAAGGGGTTGTCCAGTTTGGGGAAGAAACCTGAAATAATAAATAGACCATTACTTACTTGCAGATCCCGCGTTACTGCTGCAGTTCTCCTGGCTGGGGTTTGTTGACCCGGCTGCAGCGGTGACGTCATGTTGACAACACGTGATCACTGCAGCCAATCACTGACCTCAGTGGTACGCTGCATGAGGCCAGTGATCCACTGCAGTAGTCACATGTGGTCAACATGACGTCACTTCTGCAGCCGGATCAACAGAGCCCACCCAGAGAACCGAAGTGGCCAGGTAAGTAACTGTCTATTTTTTTTTTTATTTCGGGCATGCCCAGAGTGTTGTCTGGTTTCTTCCTGAAATGGGACAACCCCTTTAATTTCTCTGGGGTAATTTCTCATACATGGAAAATGCAAAAGACAGAACATGCTGCATTTTTTTTTACACTCAGAGCAATCTTGCTTGAGTAAAAAATGCCCATGTGCATGAACCCTTTGACTTTAATGGTTTTCCCAGAGGTGGGATCTGCACCTATCTGACATTGATGGTATATCCCCACAATATGCCATCAATGTCCCAGATCAGCCAACCCCTTCAATTCCCTGAGAGCTGTTCCAATGTAGCCTTCAAAACAATTTTTCTAGTTCATACAGTGAGAAACTCCATTTTTTGCTGCAGGTCACGCACCATCTAATACAGGGTTGCACCTAGCCTTTCTGCTGCCTGAGGCAAAACCTGAAACGGCACCCCCCCCCCCTCCCCAAAGCCAATTTCTTAACCTGACCCCTTCCCTTCAGCCCATGGCTCTTCGGCTGTCCTCCCTCTTGCCCCTACCTGGTGCTGCCTGAAGCAATCGCCTCACCTGGCCTCATTGTTAATACTCCCCTGGTCTGATGTTTCCAGATCTCCCATCTTTGACCAATTGGGCCAGTCAAACTTGAGTGTAAAGGAACCATATTATCCTAAAATAAGCTCATTTGATTTGGAACTAGTGACGTTACGGGCAGTGCTTGTTCCTGCTTGTGACTAAGGAATTGGTAATGTGCAGCATCCACTGTATGTAGGTCATGCTGTTTATATGGAGTGTATGTATAAGTTATGCTCAGTTCTTGTCATATACGTACATCCTTCTTCCTGGAAGCGAAAGCTGGTTGGAGGGTCTCCTAAGGACTTAAGTTGTCCACCTTTAGGTTACAATTACCCATGCTAAAATGTGTTGGTGTTCCTTTATGGTTTCTAAAGTCCACTGACCTATGATGTATTCAGGATTTGTGAATGCTCGGCCTATTTCAAACAAGTGCAATTCTGACCTTCATTGGGAAAGTGGAGGTGGAGACTTGAAGAGTCATTAGGTTTACAAATGAGACTCCTTCAGATGGCCATCTTACAGATATGTTGTGATGTAGGCACATACTGTACTTTCATGTACCTGCATCCATCACATGCCATATTACTGAGGTATTCTTACCTAGAAGGCTTGCTTCTATGGGAGAGCTTGGTGCCTTACAGATAGCTTACAGGACTGTCACATGGACCACTTGGGTCTCCACTTGATGCTATACAGCTTTGCCGTATGCACAAAATCTTATTCCGAAAAAATATATATCAGATTTTTTAGGCCCAGTTTTTGTCTAGTCATATACGTCCCTTTTGATGCACAAACCCAGACCATAATGACCACATAAGCCACTGTTTTTACAGAGAACCTGTCACCACAAAGTGCAGTGCAATCTGCGGGCAGCATGTTATAGAGCAGGAGGAGCTGAGCAGGTTGAAGTATAGTTTCATGGGAAAAGATTCAGTAAGATTCATTGAAATTTGTAATTTATACATTTAAATTTCTCCTTTAATATCTCAGAGATAGCTGTCAGTCACTGATAGCTGTACACAGGGGAGGTGTTATCAGTGATTGATAGCATTCTCTATGTAAGTGTATATACAGAGATAGCTGTCAGTCACTGATAGCTGTATACAGGGGAGGTGTTATCAGTGATTGATAGTATTCTCTGTGTAAGTGTGTATACAGAGATAGCGGTCAGTGACTGATAGCTGTACACAGGGGAGGTGTTATCAGTGATTGATAGCATTCTCTATGTAAGTGTATATACAGAGATAGCTCTCAGTCACTGATAGCTGTACACAGGGGAGGTGTTATCAGTGATTGATAGTATTCTCTGTGTATGTGTGTATACAGAGATAGCTGTCAGTCACTGATAGCTGTACACAGGGGAGGTGTTATCAGTGATTGATAGTATTCTCTAGTATGTATACAGAGATAGCTGTCAGTCTCTGATAGTTGTACACAGGGGAGGTGTTACTAGTGATTGATAACATTCTCTGTGTAAGTGCGTATACAGAGATAGCTCTCAGTCACTGATAACTGTACACAGGGGAGGTGTTATCAGTGATTGATAGTGTTCTCTAGTATGTATACAGAGGTAGTCCTCAGTCACTGATGGTTGTACGCTGGGAAGGTGTTATCAGTGATTGATAGCATCATCTGTGTAAGGCCTCATGCACGCGACCATATGTATTTTGCGGTCCACAAAAAATACGGATAACGTCTGTGTGCATTCCGTATTTTGAGGAACAGAACAGCTGACCCCTAATAGAACAGTACTATCCTTGTCCGTAATGCGGACAATAATAGGACATGCTGTATTTTTTTGCTGAACGGAAATGCGGACATACGGAAACGAAATGCACACAGAGTACCTTCTTTTTTTTTTTTTTTTTTTTTTGCGGACCCATTGAAATGAATGGTTTTGCATACGGTCCGCAAAAAAAAAAATGGAATGGACACAAATACATGTTTTGCTGACTGTTTTACGGTCGCTTGCATGAGCCCTAAGTGTATATACAGAGATAGCTGTTACTTACTGATAACACCTGCCCCTGAATAATGAAATCAGACATAGCAGAGATTTAAATGTATTAGGCCGGACACACACGAGTGTCAGTGTGAGATCCTGTTCTGGCTTCAACTTCTTTGACAGGATTGCACAGCATTATAATACTTTCTAATGCTGTGTGACTCTGACAGTCCTGGAATCTATTGTATTGCACTGACAGCATTATGTCAGTGTCATTCGGTAGATTCCAGGACTCTCAGGGTTACGCAACATTATAAATCATTAAAAACAGCACCACACCTGTCCACAGTTTGTGTTTGGTGTTGCAGTTCAGGCCCATTCACTTCAATGAAGTTGAGCACTAATATCAGACAAAACCCATGGACAGGTATGGTGCTGTTTCTAGAAGAAGGCAGCCATGTTTTTCTGATAATGCTGAACTATTACCCCTTTAAAGGGCATCTGTCAGCAGATTTGTACCTATGGTTCTGACTGACCTGTTACATGTGCACTTGGCAGCTGTGTTGGTCCCATGTTCATATGTGCCCGCATTGCTGACAAAAATTATGTTTTAATATATGCAAATGAGCCTGTAGGAGCAATGGGGGCGTTGTTACACCTAGAGGCTTTGATCTCTCTGCAACTCATCGCACCCTTTGCACTTTGATTGGAAGGGCCAGTAAGTGATGATGTCTTTACTGCCTGGTCCTGTCAAAGCACAGAAGGTGAGGCAGTTACAAAGAAAACGGAGCCTCTAGGTGTAATGATAACGCCCCTGTTGCTCCTAAAGGCTCATTTGCATATAATACTACATTTTTCTCAACAATGTGGACACATATGAACATGGGACCAACACAGATGTCTTCAACTGCCAAGTGCACATGTAACAGGTTGTAGGACGGCCTCACAAAAAACACAGGTGTGCATGGCTCCATAGACCGTAATGGGTCATTGTGCTGCGGCTAGTGCATGTGTGCCACCAGAACTCCATTCCAGCCCCATTCACTATAATGGGGGCGGGACAGAGGTCTGGCCGCAGCATGGCAAACATGCCGAGAGGCAGGCGGAATAAAACTACATGTCTCATGGACACGCGACCTCCAATTTGTACATTATAGTATAAGGGGACTCTGATAAACCGCCATATGATAGGAAGGCATGTAGATTTTCTTATCAGTCTGATTCATACGTTTGTGTGTTCTTTGATTTTAACCATCTTGTTGTTGGTCACTTTATTTCTTTTTAATCTTTGACTCTGCTAATCGAAATGGGTTTTCCAGTACGACAAGTCTTCTAATGACACATCCAGAAATAAGCTAAAGCTTTATCAAACTGGTGTGCCTATAGCATCCAATCAGATTCCACCTTTCATTTTCCAAAGGAGCTGTGAAAAATGAAAGATGGAATCTGATTGGTTGCTATGGGCAGCTAAGCCAGTTCTACTTTACACCAGTTTGATAAATCTGCCCGTATGTTTTTAGAATATGCCTGATTTAGTCCAGGATCTGCTAATTTGATGTCCTCCATAGTCTGTGAAGGTGCTCTCTGACTAATAAGTGGTAATATTCTTGCAGTCCCTTTGCGTTTTTAGTTCATATTTCACAAGCATAAAAGAGCGACTGAAGATGGTTCATGTTGATAAAGTGACTTCTTTCTATCAGTGTTGAGTTGTCTATTTTCCTTCTGAATGATCAGTGTGGTAAAGGGACCACTTGTATGAAGATTGCCCATGGCTAATGTCACTGCCCACAAGTCTATTTATAAAGTGCTTTTCTTAATCATTTCCCAGAAATTTTCTTGTAAGAATTCCAAACCTCTGGATCATACCACATACAGTCTGAGAAATGACTCTTAAGGACCTTTACCAGCCATTCCTTCTTGCTCACACATACACTGTACATTCCTTCAATGTTCTTCTTGGTACACAGACGACAGTCGTGTGAATGGTGACGATGAGGTCAGAGAGTATGTGAAAGTGAGAATATTTAATTCCTTTTTTTGAGTTTCACTGTATTTTTTGTTTATGTAGCTAAATCGTACTTGGGAACTGCATACTATTAAGGGTTTAGGAAGTTTCTCATAAATTGTACTGTGAATAAAGTGCAAGTCATCATTGGCACCACAGTCACCTGCTCGCTAGGGGAGGAGACCACTGCTATAACATACAGCGATCTCCTCCACAGTATGGAAAAGAGCGATCATTATGCCATTGATAGTCCCCATACAGACTCGCCGTTTGCCGGCAGCAGATCGTTATTACACAGCACAATCTGCCACCAAAAAAACATGCTGAAAGATCCCCATGAACAGGCTCGTTCGTCAGGTAATCTGCAGCAGTATTAGACCCGACAATTGGCCCGACAATCACCTGGTGTAATACAGGCTTTACAGAGCATCCATAAAATTGATCAGGTCATTCTTCTAGTGACCTACTGGACATCATCTTCTCCATTGGCACGTGTAATAATAGGACATATTAAATGACGATTTGAGAGGTAGCCTCATGTCATATAAGGGCATTTTTAACTTATGACTGATAAGGTCCTCACTTAATTACTTACAATTTGTCCGTTGATAGTCGTGGGTGGAGACAAGCAAGGCGTTGGTGTCCATTTTTATAAGAATATATTCTCTATTTCATAAAAAAAAAAAAATATATATATATATATATATATATATATATTATATATATATATATATATAGTCCTGCAATTTTCTCACCGCCCACTAGGCCTAATAATAAGTCCCGATTTTCTGTTCTAAACATAGAACATTTCAGTAGCCATCTCGTTATCATCACAGGCAGAATTACAATGACAAGTAACACCTCTGTATAGATAAGACAGGATGCACCATTCACAATAGATGATATCTCTGTTTATCAGCTCCCTCCTGAACACTGGCATACCTCTAAGGCTACTTTCACACTAGCGTTAGCACGGATCCGGCACCTAAAGGGTGCCAACGGATCCGTGCTAACGCTATACATGTGTGGAGCCGGAGCAGCGCTCCGGCCCCACACATGACACACATTGAAACAAGACACAGACATACATACAAACATACAGACATACATACATACATACTCACATACTCCAGGGACGCCGGCAGAACGTCTTCACGCGCCTCCTGCGCTCAGTGATGACGATTCCCCACAGCGCCCTCTGCTGGGCGCAGTGGGGAAACGTCATAGCTGCGCGCAGGAGGCGCGTGAGGACATGCTGCCGGCGTCCCTGGAGTATGTGAGTATGTATGTATGTCTGTATGTTTGTCTGTATGTATGTATGTATGTAAGACGGATCCGGAATGACCCCCCCCATTGGAAATCAATGGAGGACAGATCCGGATTACTGGTGTGTCCACACCAAACGGATCCGTCCCCATTGACTTGCATTGGGGGTCATTCCGGATCCGTCTTGGTGCGGATGCCTGGACCGGAGAGCAAACCACAGCATGTTGCGGTTTGTTCTCCGGTCTGAAGACGGAACGGAATGCTTTCAGGAGCATTCCGTTGTCTTCAGTTCAGTTTTGTCCCCATTGACAATGAATGGGGACAAAACTGAAGCGTTTTTTTCCGGTATTGAGCCCCTATAACGGAACTCAATACCGGAATTTAAAAACGCTAATGTGAAAGTAGCCTAAGGCTACTTTCACACTAGCGGCAGTCCGGATCCGACAGGTGAAGGGTGCTGCCGGATCCGGACTGCCGCAGGGACATGTGTGGAGCCGGAACCGCGCTCCGGTCCTACACATGTCACACAATACATACATACACACAGACACACACACACACATATACACGTACAAATACACATACACACTTACATGCTCCCGGCAGGTCTCCACAGCGCTGGAGGAGCAGGACGGCGCACACATAGGACGATTCCCCACAGCGCCCTCTGCTGGTGGAATTGTCATCTGTGCACGCCGTCCTGTTCCTCCTGCGCTCTGGAGACCTGCTTGGGAGCATGTAAGTATGTATTTGTATGTGTGTATGTATGTGTATGTTTATGTGTATGTATGTCTGTCTGTATGTATGTATGTATGTCATGACGGATCCGTCTTGGTGCGGATGCCTGGACCGGAGAAAAAAAACGCAGCATGCTACGGTTTGTTCTCCGGTCGAAGATGGAACAGAATGCTTTCAGGAGCATTCCATTGTCTTCAGTTCAGTTTTGTCCCCATTGACTATGAATGGGGACAAAACTGAAGCGTTTTATTCCGGTATTGAGCCCCTATAACAGGACTCAATACCGGAATTATAAAACGCTAGTGTGAAAGTAGCCTAATAGAGAGAGACCAGGCAGCTGCTATGTGGCCCAGGGAGGAAGAGGGCCCTGCCCTGCAGGAAAGCCCTGCCCCCAATTACACTTGCATAGCTAGCTGTGAAAATCTAGCTAGCTGTGCAGAAGGAGCTGTGATGATGTCATCATCATGTGACCAGGGCAGGGAGATGAAGCTCAGCCATAGAGAGGAAAATGTAGTGACATGACATGGGGAGTCGCTTCTGTGTGTGAAGGAGAGGCAGGTGTCCTTGTAGAGCACATAACATCCTAATAATAGGAGTTGTAGTTTTGTCCTACTATATCCCCCTCCATGTAATGCATACCTCCCAACTTTTGAAAATTGCAAAGAGGGACAATGTGTGCGGAGCACATCATGGCAGTTTTTTATACTAGGCCACGCCTCTAGCTCCGCCCAAATCATAATTACTGGAGCCCCTGCGGCCTTTTTTTTTCTTGCGCTTCAATGTCCATATAAATATTAACACATAAATCATCAGATTATAGATATTTTAAGGTCCAAATTGTACCAAATAATGGAGTTATTGTCTAATATACAGGTAAAAACCAAACAGATAGCTTAGCAAGGAGCAATTTAGTAAATTTATTAATGCACATTTATGCATTAATTCTCCAGGTCAAAAAGAGGGACATTTAAGGATAAAAGAGGGACAGGGGGACTTGGGTAAAAAAGAGGGACTGTCCCTCCCAAAGAGGGACACTTGGGAGGTATGGTAATGTTCACTGATGCCCTACAATGACAGTCTGGGTATACTGGGGGCTGTAGTTCTCTCCTCTTATACCATCTCCCTGTAATGTCAGCTTGTGTTCCATGCTAACAGCTTGGACATGCTGAGAGTTGTAGTCCTCTCCTCTTTTACCTTCTGTGTGTTCCCCTCACCTGTTTTACGGCTCATGCACATGAACTTTTTTTTCTTACCGAGTCCGTTCCGTTTTTGTTTTTTTGCGGACTGTATGCGGGACCATTCATGTCAGTGGGTCCGCAAAAAAAAGGAAGGTACTCCGTGTGCATTCTGTTTCCATATGTCCGTATTTCTGTTCTGTAAAAAAATAGAACATGTCCTATTATTGTTTGCATCACCCGTATTTTTTGTGGATCCGTTTTTTGCAGACCACAAAATACATATGGTCGTGTGCATGAGCCCTTACACTGCCAGCAGTAGTTTGAGAAGACTGTTTCAGTAGAGAACAACCTGCCGGAGCTCTCTGGATCCAGCATTGCTAGAGGTTATCGGAGGGCTCGCTGGCAGTGTTGTACTCAGACAGCTCCGACAGGTTGTACTCTGCTGGAACAACCTATCACTCTAATCACTCTTATCACTATTATCATGATCTGGAGTAGCTAAGGTATGTATTAGGTTTTGTTCACATCTGGGCTAGTGACGGTCGATGTTCTGCTCTGTCATAGGAGCACCGCAACATAAACTACGGTAGTGCTGGATCTGGTGCATTTGGACATGGGGGCCTAATTCAGGTCGTCGATCCTATGCTCCGATGCCCTCCTTTGCCCTGCGCTAATTAGTGCAGGGCAAAGGCATTTAGCCTGGTTCCGGTGACGTACCGGGCTCTGCCAGGCAGAGGCTTCCGCCCGGCAGTGAGCCCGGTGACGTCACCGGCGCTGATGGGCGGGCTTTAGCGGCTGCCCTAGCCATTCAAACGGCTAGGGCAGCGCTAAAGCCGGCCCATTACAGCCGGTGACGTCACCGAACTCACTGCCGGGTGGAAGCGTCCGCCCAGCAGTGTGTTATGTAAACAAAAGAGCCCTTGCCCTGCGTGATCCAGCGCAGGGCAAGGGAGGGCATCGGAGCATGAGATGCTCCGATGCCCTGTTCAGGCGGGCTGCCTGGGTGAATATAAGGGTATGTCCAGGTTCAGCTCTGAACCCGGACAACCCCTTTAAGGGTCTATATAAAGGTATGGGGAAAGACAGAAGCAGCAGTATCATCCCTACAATGAAGTAGTGTCATCTGCACTGATCATCATGCATGACCCTCTCCCCTTTTGTGCGTGTTTTTTTCCTTCCTTCCTTGACGTTGAGTGTATATGTTGAGCTGTTTTTAGTAACTGGGTCAATTTGCACGTAGAAGGTGGTGGTTATATTCTGTTTAGCCTGTGTCATGTTTTCTGAATTCCAACATATGAATTGCTGAGTTATACGTCAGTACTCTGTAGGCAGACACAGTAGTGGCGTTATCAGATTGTCGTTCTCCTCACAGCGATGTGCTACGGTTGTTTTTCTTTTAAAAGTATCTTGGAATTGTAGACCTGTATCTGGAGAGTTGCAATGTCACGTTAAAACAATGGCACCTTGCGGCTGCTGCAAGGTAAATGTCTTTGTACGGCCATATTGTGCACATGGTCTTCCATATCATCCTGCAGATGACTACATAACCAAGCTCCAGTGGAGTAATGGATAACACCTGGTCAGCAGTAATGTTGAGCTAAACTATGTTGATCTGTGATTTTCCTGGTTGGTATAATTCATAAAATATTGATGAGGCATTGGATGGGCCTTTCGTCTTATGCTGCTCATGTGTGGTAGTCAGTTGATGCATTTCTCCATGACTGTTGGAGTGCATATTCAGGATTTTACAGCCTAAAGGCTTGGGCCCACAGCCATAGTTTTGGTCCGCATCCGATCGGCATTTTTTGAGGCTCAGATGCAGACCCATTCATCTCAGTGGATGCAGACTGCACACCTGTGTGGGCCAACAAAAAAATAGACCATGCCCTATTCTCATCCGTTTTGGATAGAACATTTGTGAGAAAGTAGAACCAAAAATACTGGCAGGCTCTTGGCCGGTGTCCATGTTTTTCAGATCCGTGATTTACGTACCGCAAAACTGGATACAGTTGTGTCCAGGAGCCATAAGAGGAAAATTCGGCCGCGTAGAAATTTAAAATGTTATTTCTTGCAGTATATATCTGGCCGGAGACCTAAAATAAGGTAAATGGGCCGACACCCCCAATGGATGTAATTAGGGATGAGCGAACTTGTGTTTCAAGTTCAGCGTACAAGGTTCAGGTTATTTAAGAATTCCGTTATGGATTCCGCTACCACAGACCATGAGTTATGGTCCATGGTCGCGGAATCCATAACGGAATTCTTAGCTAACCCGAACCTTGTACGCTGAACTTGAAAGAAAAGTTCACTCATCCCTAGTTGTAACCTTTGGCCAATTTATTAAAAAACAAACAAAACACTTGCCTATCCACGGTGCTAAGGTTCCTGTGCTGCCCCGTTTCAGGCTCATGGCCTCAGTGGTCACATCCGCTAGAACAGCATGTCACTGCCGGTGGTCTGCTGTTCTAACT
Source organism: Rhinella marina (assembly GCA_900303285.1). NCBI lineage: Eukaryota > Metazoa > Chordata > Amphibia > Anura > Bufonidae > Rhinella > Rhinella marina. The sequence goes on along the minus strand of ONZH01022786.1, from coordinate 12,889 downwards.
GCTGAGTCCAGTGTTTGGGGCCTCAGCAGAGGTGATCGGAAGCAGCCAGGACCGGGGCAATAGCAGGCGAATGGTATGATGATGGACAAGTAGCTGTTTTGTAATTGGTCACATGTTATGACTGTTGGGGTTGTCAGCTACTAGGCCAGACAGCTACTTTAAGGTTTATGTAAAGACCCTTTGTCCAACAGTCTTAATTCACTTGCTACTGTGTGAAGAGACGAGTTTCTGCCATAAACCTTCAAAACCAGAAATAGACACTAAAGAGGACCTTTCATGGGTCCAGACATTGGTAAGTAAGGACAAAGTTATGTAGGGCATCTAATGTGGATGTAAGTGATCTTACTATTTTTCCTGGGCGCCGCTCTGTTCGCCCGCTGTGCCCCTGTAAAATTCTGGCGCATGCTAATGCATAGCGTGGGAACAGGGAGGAGGAGACGCCAGGGATTCTCAATGGGCGTCTCCTTCTCCCTGGCTGTAGCGCTGTCCAATCGCAGTGGAGAGCGTCACAGCCAGGAAAAATAGTAAGATCACTTACATCCACATTAGATGCCCTACATAACTTTGTCCTTACTTACCAATGTCTGGACCCATGAAAGGTCCTCTTTAAATGTAAAGGGGTTGACCCATCTCATACATCGGTGGCATATCCCTACAAAAGTAAAAATCTCATACCTATATTCTGTGAATGAAGATGCCAGAAGGGATGAATGACAAGAACATTGCCCCCCCCCCATTCCTCTAATAAACATATTCCAGAAGAGCAGCTATTCACCGCTCCTATCATAAACTGTGCTGGACTGTAAAGCTACTGGCTACGGCAGGAGGCTGCCCCCCCCTACTGCTTTGGCTGCCTTAGGAGCCCAGCCCAAGTCTTACCCCTCATCTGTCGTCCAAAAGGGGAAGAGATTGGGAGGAAATTAATCTCTTATTTCTGCAAAGTTGTTCTGGGAACATCAGAGAATTCTGCAGACTGCAGCACGGTGGGCGAGTCCAGTTATTTCTAGGTGCAGTTTTCCTTTAAGGTTACATTGGCTTTGTCTCATTTACTTTTGTCTTTGTAAGTGAATCATGATTGTGGTGTCAGCTGTGTAGAGTAATATGAGTAGACAATGGCCTGGGACATTTCTGTATTAAGTGGTCTGTCTTGTTTGTCCGGCAGGAAGTGTTTGAGTTTGGAACGATTGTTTAGATCATGTTTTATGTTAAACTTACCTTAAAGGGGTTCTCCGAGTTATATATATTGATGACCTCTCCTCAGGATAGGTCATCAATATCAGATCGGCGGGGGTCCGACACCCGGCACCCCCGCCGATCAGCTGTTTGAAGAGGAGGCGCGCGCCGTATCAGCACTGCCTCCTCTTCACTGTTTACATGCTGGCCGACTCGGGGGTAGTGGTGAGTATGTGTAATTACACCTCACCACCCCATTCATTTCTATGGGAAGAATCGCTCCCATACAAGTCTATGGAAGCGATTCTTCCTATAGAAATGAATGGGGCAGTTAGGTGTAATTACACCTACTCACCACTACCCCCGTTACGGCCAGCATGTAAACAGTGAAGAGGAGGCAGCGCTGATACGGCGCGCGCCTCCTCTTCAAACAGCTGATCGGCGGGGGTGCCGGGTGTCGGACCCCCGTCGATTTGATATTGATGACCTATCCTGAGGATAGGTCATCAATATATATAACTCGGAGAACCCCTTTAACGAGCTTTCAGTGATGTTATTCGTATTTCTCCATGTCAATATCTATATTAACCCTTTCATGACCGGACCTATAAAAGGCCTGAATGTCCAGGCAACGTTTTGTGATTTGGGCACATGGTGGCTTAGTGACCCTAATTTTTTTTTTTTCGTTTGAATACGAAAATAATTTTTGCAATTTTTTTTACTTGACACTTAGGACTTATTATTAGAATGTTTTTTTTAAAGATATTTTATATTTTTTTAGGTTTAATTTAGACAAAAACCGCTAATTCTTATTAAAAAAAAGGATTTTTTTTAATTATAGATTTTTTTTTTTTTAAATATTAAAACTGACGCACAAATTAATTATTGCAATGGGTTCCCTATTTGATGACGATCATTTTGATATATAGCATGTATAAATTTTATTTGACGGGGCGACTATGGTGACTGTTTTCATTGGCGACTGCGTGTTTAATTTATTTTTTTTTTTTTACACTTTTTTACTTATATATTAATTTATTTTTGACAACTAATATGTCCCCAGGAGGTCATTAAAAGACCTCTGGAGGACTGACTTTTTTTTTTTTCTTTTTTTAACACTTTTTTCCCCCCCACTGTTTCCACTGTAACTGGGGCATCCACAGGAGCCCCAGTTACAAGGGAAAACAGCCCCCTGGGGGCTCATTACACACAGGCAGAGCTGATCAGGGTCTCCTTAGACCCTGCAGCACTGCTCTGGCCCCGAGACACCCGGCGGTCACGTGACCGCCGGGACTAACACAGGAAGCGGCGCTGCCGCTTCATTCCTGCTGCGCCGGCTGAGCAGGTAAGTCTCTCCTCCGGCTTAGGAGAAGACAGAAGCGGTAATAAACCGCTCCTGTCTTCTCCTCAGGGTCCCCGCTCTGTCTGTGAGCCGGGACCCGACCTGCTCCTGCTAGATTGCAGGAGCAGGAGCTTTAATCCCAGCGCTGATCAGCGCTGGGATTAAAGGGCCGCCTGCACGTCTATATACGTGCTATCTGCACGGGGCATGTGCAGATAGGACGTATATAGCCGTATGGTGGTCGTGAAGGGGTTAATAAAGATAAAATAAAAACTGCAGTTTCATACTGTCCACTAAACCTAAAAATAGGCACCATTTCTTGGTCTGTACAGATCACTTTACTGCAGTTATCTACTTATTATTACAATGATCAATATCACTTATAAATAGATAACACAGGCTCCGCCATTCACAATAGGTGATATAATAGCTCACCCACTCCTTCCTGACCTCTGCACAGGGTCCAGGTCTTGGATCTGTGAGTGTCACTGACTGCATACTGTTCCTTGTGGCAGGATCCCTGCACTCTGAGCTCCTGCTGACGTACTGTAGTTGTAGACCAGTGATTAGGGCACCAGACATCTAAAGAGGTTAGTAAACTAGGGCACCAGACATCTAAAGAGGTTAGTAAAGAGGTTAGTAAACTAGTGACAAAAATATGTGCCCACTAACTGATTCACTTCCATTGATCACTAGGATTGTTCCATTAACATCTTCACTATAAATCTCCACCAAAGATAGTGTCACATGCAGGGGAGGTTCAGGCTCCTAGGGTGGTTGTCACCAAGCTCTCGGTCCCTAAATGATAAAGCTGCTTGGTTATGTAGTGGACAATGATGGTGTCTACAGTAGCTCCAGGAGTGAAAATTACTTTTAGAAACAATATGGGGCACCTGGGAGATTGTCTGTCTGTTCTTCCAGGAGTTTGGGAATTCTCTTCTTCTCCTGACAGTCTCCTAGGAGAGTTGGCAGGTACGCCAATATGGCCCACATTTCAGCTCCAAGCTCTCGTAAAGCTGCTTGGTTATGTAGTGACCCTGTCCACCATTCTGTATCTTTGCATAAGTAGGTGGTTTTGACGTTCAGGAGTCCAGACAAGTTGACTTAATAGTCCCCTCGCCGTTATATCTGTCCATGTGACGACCAATCTGTATTTAAAGAATCTTTACTTGAAGAATATGGTCCAAGGTCTGGTGTCTACAAATATATTTACTACGATACATTATATGCAGGTGTAGAAATGGCAATATTTGTCAAGGAACCTTTAATAAGACAATGGTGTAAACACGTGCACGTTCTTCAAGGCTCCTTGTGCTAATTACCCCAAGCATTGTTCCATATCTTTGTTCGCAGGTTCTCATGTGGAGAGTCCAACAATACAGACCTTGTCATGTTAATTTTGTTAGTCTGCTCATTGCCTTAGTGACTTCCTTATACGTTTTATATACACATTTGCTTTATCTATAGAGAGTTTATCCTTATTAAAAAGGAGAGAGAAAAAAAATTCCAGCAGTTATAAGTCGTGAATGTTGTGTGACGGCCAATATGGTTGCCATGTCTGTGTAGATAATAAAAGTGCAGCAAAGTAAAAATTCCCTGTGCCTTCCCTGCCCGACCATCAGCAGACATCGGCACCTTCATCTGCTCCTCCACAGGCACAATGCAGGCAGTCGTCACTGGTATCTTGTTTTCTGCTAACTTATTCTCATTTTTAGGCCTTGCATCTCTGACTTAGACCTTATGTACATGACCGTGTCCATTTGCGGTCCGTAAATTGATGATCCACAAAACATGGATACCGGCCATGTGCATTTCGCATTATGCAGAACTGATCGTCCAGCCCTCAGTAGAGCAGCCCTATCCTTTTTCCGTGGTTAGGTTGACCATACACATGACATAACTGTCAGTGGAATGGCCATCTCTCCCAATGCCCCTGTACAATGCATGCTCTGCTCAGCCAAGCATTCATGTCAGTGTGAGAGGGGAGAAAGCTGCTGTCGGGAACCTCTGGCATGATTTATCTCCCTGAGAACAAAAAGTTGTTGCAGTTGAATTCCAACTTGCCAATCTTTAAAGGGGTTTTGTGAGAGTTCAGTATTGATGGGCTATCTCCATCATAGGTCATCAATATCAGATCGGTGAGGCCAACTTCCAGCATCATCGCTGATCAGCTGGTGCTACCTCCTCACAGCTTATCAAGCACTGTGTCATACATTGTATAGTGCCTGTGTTTGGTAGCAAAGCCTAGGCCTGTTCACTTGAATGGGACTGAATTGCACATAGGCCATGTGACTGACGAACGTGATGTCACTGGCCTAGGAAGAGACCTCAGTGCTCACTGCCCTCTTCAAACAGCCGATCTGCGGGTTGCTTTGAGTCGGTCCCCTGCGATCAGATATTGATGACCTATCTTGTGGATAGGCCATCACTATTGAACTCCTGGAAACCCACTTTACCTCCTGTGATACTTGCCTTACGGGACAGTTGAGAAGCCTTCATACACAGATGGTTGACAAAACCACCAGAAATTGTTGAGTTAGTTTATCTTGTGGATAGGCCATCACTATTGAACTCCCGGAAACCCCCTTTACCTCCTGCGAAGCCTGCTTAGGGGGACAGTCGGGAGACCTTCATACACATTAGATGTTTGACCATCATCAGAAATTGGTGAGTTAGTCCTGTGTACATCTAATGTGTATGACCAGCTTTAGTCCCCGTTCACACCAGCTCAATTGATAATGAAGCCAGGACTTCTGGGTCATTTTATTGGACGCCCAGTAATTTTAGTGGCCAAATATCTTTTCAGACGGCACTATTCTAGCTATGAAGAAACCAAAGCTTGTCAAAAACTGAAGTCTAAGGCTCTGTCACACTGGCATCATGGCCGTTTATAGCGGTTGCAGAGATGCTTATGATGGAGCCTGCGACACCCCATTCATATGATGTTGAGTTTTAATATACTTTGACCACAAACTGCACGTTGTTATTCTTGCTATCAAAAAAACTTGTGTGTATACCAAAGGAAGGACTGAATTGTAATATGAACGGAAACCATACAGTGATTGCCTTGATTTTGTTTCATGTTTTTTTCCTTAAAACTGCATGTTATCCAATATGGCTGCCATTAGAGCAGTCAAATTCAACAAGTCATAAATGTAGAAAAGCTGGAGGAGCACTGTTCAGCTGTGACAATGGACCAGCTAGTCACCCTCCTTCCCTAGATGCCACACACTGACCTCTGAATTGTGTCTTTGTATACGTTTGAAAGCCTTTGGGATGAATATTCAGTGGCCGTCTCTCTACATGCTGGTGATACATTATGCTGGTTTATGCGTTCATTTTCACATCAACCAGTGAGGCACCGGTGGCAGAAAATTTCATATTTCATCCATTCGGGATCAAAAGAGCCGCATTGCTTTCATGCTCAAATAGATGTGATTTTTGCACACTCGGATATAAACTGAGCAGAATATTATTTATGGATTGAAATTGATTTTCTGCCAAACTATGTCAAGCGGGGGATTTTATTTTACTTTTTTATTTCGTTCTCGTTTTTTAGAAGCCTTATGATTGCTCATCCATAGCACATACAGTAAAATGGCCCGATATGTCATTTATTATGTTGCTGTTTTTGGGTACAGTCAGCATGTTCCATGGAATAAAAGGTAGGCTTATGTTTAAAGGGTATTCTAGGGATTAAAATATTGATGGCCTATACTTAAGGTAGGTCACCAAGTGTCAATCGGCAGAGATCTCACTCTGGGCATCCCTGCTAATGAAGCTGAAGGGGGCAGCAGCGCTCTTGTTGAGTGGTTCATTCCCCAAAATTTTTACCAGGCGTAGCTTCGTACATCTGCCTGTTTGTACCTATGAACTGGCTGACCTGTTGCATGTGCTCTTGGCAGATGAAGACATCTGTGTTGGTGCCATGTTTATATGTGCCCGCATGGCTGAGAAAAATGATGTTTTCATTTATGCGAATGAGCCTCTAAGATCAATGGGCTCAGCTCTCTCTGCAATGGCAACGCCCCTGTTGCTCCTAGAGGCTTATTTGTATATATTTAAACATCATTTTTCTCAGCAATGCGGGCACATATGAACATGGGACCAAACACAGATGCCTTCAGCTGCCAAGTGCACATGTAACAGGTCAGCCAGTGTCATAGGTACAAATCTGCTGACAGATGTCCTTTAAATCAGTGCTCCTCAGCTCCAGTTCTCAGGGCCCACTTACCAATCTTGTTTTTAGAATTTCCTTCGCAGGTGATATAATTAGTGTCAGTGCATCATGACCTACTACAGGTATTCATTCTGTGGGATCTTCTCAAATCATGACCGGCAGATCAGACCCCCCAATCTTTATCAGACCTCAGATCAGACCCCAATCTTTCAGACCTCAGATTAAGACCCCCAATCTTTATCAGACCCCAGATCAGACCCCCAATCTTTATCAGACCTCAGATCAAACCCCCATCAGCCCGCCTTCCTCCCTCAGTCTTCATTAGACCTCAGATCAGACAGGCAAAATAAATAAAACGACTCCACCTCTTCCTGCTTTGGAAGGCACTTGCCTTCCTTTAACTCACCACTCTCTGGTCTTCTGCTGGCACCACGCTGCACTGTGACCTGACGTGCCACAGCGTCAAGTCATAGCGCACGTCTACATGCACTACATCCTGACGTTATATGCAGTCAGGACACAACACAGCAAGGTGCCCAGGAAATGATCAGTGCTACACTCACCGCTCCCTGCATACAAACAGCCATTTCATAATGAAAGTGCCCATTAGTATCCACTTTTGGGGGAAAAGTGCATCTTATATAAACAAAAAATATGGTACAGTACCTTGATTACTATGACAATGTGGTCTGATTGTTATCTAAGGTCACTGTTATAAGCAAACACTAGCTAAACAAATAACCCACAAACCGTTGTACTGTTCATATGTTTTATTAAGCACATTGAGTAAACCTCCGCAGTGCGGGGAGAAAAATGAAGTGAACCTTTGAATTTTATAAGCTGTAGTTTTCCCTTTAGAGGCAATCGTCTGTACCAAACTTCTTTCCTGTTACTGTAAATAAAGCTTTCACAGCTTAGAGCAGGAAGTTTGGACTATTTGTCCCTGCAAATGTGTTTCAGTTCATCAATATTTCTGGGATACCTTGTTACATAGTCCACTTCAGATTATGCCACAGCATCTTCTTCGTTTTCAACCATTCTTTAGTTGATTTCCCTACATTCTCCTGTAAAATATTGTGATATACTCTCATTGACAAAAAAATAAATAAATAAAATAATGCACCCAGAGAGAAATCTCCGATTGCTGGAAAATTCGGCATGGAGCTGTGTCTCAGGCAGATATGTAAATGATTACAGATCGGGTCTGATTAGACACTGGTGTTGCTACAAGAGGGCATAATAATGCTTCTGATGCCCTAATAAAAGGGATCTCAGAGGCTACTTTTGGGTAGTGTACCTCGATCATTGAAATGCTCAACAAGCCTGTTCAATACATTCGAAGACGTTTTGCCTCATTGACAGACTTAGTGAGGGGGCGCATCATTAGACTGAGAGAAGCAGGATGGTCATTTCCATGTATTGCCAGCCATCTAGGCCGTTGTGACCTAGCTGTTAGGAGGTATTGGGAGCAGTGGTTGTGTGAGGGCACACACACAAGTTGAACAGGCTTTGGGCAGCCCGGACAGACCACCAGTAAAGAAGATTGTTTGATCTGTTCACAAGCACAAGCAGCTCCCGCAGTTTCGTTGTCATCGCGACATGGGTAGCACGTTCTTTACTCACCTCTAGCCACTGTTATCTTCGTTTTCAGTGGTATTGTGAACTAGAAACCTGGACTGCTACGGACTGGAACCAAATAGTCTATAGCAGCAATCAGCAAGCTTTGGCAATCCAGCTGCTGTGAAACTACAGCTCCCGGCATGCAAACATGCTCCGCTGTTCTTCTAACTCCCATAGTGAATGGAGCACTTTGGGAGTTTTAGTTTCAGAACACCTGGAGTGCCAGAGGTTGCTGATCGACAGTACCTCGTGGTATGCCTCAGAGCCTTATGGTGAGCGCTACAATCCTGCCTTTGTTGTGGATAGACACACTGCCCCAACTACTGGTATGACGACCTGGGCATACGACAGTCACGGCTAGTATTTATACGAAGGACATTAACAGCTCAATGATCGGTGCCGGACATCCTGCATCCACATGTGTTTCCTCTTATGGCAGGGCTTCCAGCTTGCATTTTCCAGAAGGATATTGCTTGCTCACACACAGCAAGGGTTTCCCAGGAATGTCTCCGCCCAATTGCAATACTTCCTTGGCTTGCCCGGTAGCCAAATTTATTGCCAATTGAGCATTTATGGGATGAGCTGGGACACCAGCTTCGGCAACCTACGAGTGTGCAGGATCTACAGGCCCAGCTGCAACACCTCTCGTCAAATATCATACCTCCCAACTTTGCAAAGAGAGAAAGAGGGACATATTGTGCGGCGCACGCAGCGGCAAATTTTTTCTGCAGTAGGCCACGCCCCTAACCCCGCCCACTATAAACTAATCTCACTCAGTCCCCTTACTACACAGGGATAATAAACACAGTGATGTCATCGTACAGGGATACTACACACAGTGATGTCACAGTACAGGCAATTTGTTATTTCTGATTATTTTAAGGCATTCCAGTGCTGGTGGAGTTTCATTACTTTGAATGAATTTTGAGAACTGCAACATTTCATCGGGGAATGATTTTTCTAAATCATGATGATAGCCTTATCTGCGCCCCCCCAGGCCTTGTTTGTAAAGGTGTACTGTGACATCACTGTGCTTATTATCCTCGTGTATCGTGTGACATCACTGTGTTTATATCCCTGTACTGTGACATCACTGTGTTTTATTATCCCTGTACTGTGACATCACTGTGTTTATATCCCTGTACAGTGACATCACTGTGTTTATTATCCCTGTACAGTGACATCACTGTGTTTATTATCCCTGTACAGTGACATCACTGTGTTTATTATCTCTGTACAGTGACATCACTATGTTTATTATCCCTGTACAGTGACATCACTGTGTTTATTATCCTGTACAGTGACATCGCTGTGTTTATCATCTCTGTACTGTGACATCAACTGTGTTTATTATCCCTGTACAGTTACATCACTGTGTTTATTATCTCTGTACAGTGAACATCGCTGGTTTATTATCTCTGTACTGTGACATCACTGTGTTTATTATCCCTGTACAGTGACATCACTGTGTTTGTTATCTCTGTACAGTGACATCACTGTGTTTGTTATCTCTGTACAGTGACATCACTGTGTGTATTATCCCTGTACAGTGACATCACTGTGTTTATTATCTCTGTACGGTTGACCATCGCTGTGTAATTATTGATCACCTGTACAGTGAACATCGTGGTGTGTATTATCCCTGTAACGGTCGGTGACTCACTGGTGTTTATAATCCCTGTACAGTGACATCCAACTGTGTTTATTATCTCTGTACGGTGACATCACTGTGTTTATTATCCCTGTACAGTGACATCGCGTGTGTATTATCCCAGTGCAGGAAGAGGTAAGTGGTCCGTGTTTGTGTGTTTGTTTTCTACTTTTTCAGGGTCGTGAATGCAGAGGACTACGTCGGATTCGGTGGACTACGTCGGACCAGCTTTTTTCTTTTTTTTTTTTTAATAAAATGGTCAAACAGGGGTCTGGGGGAGTGTTTATTTCAATAAAATGTTTTATACTTGTGTGTGTGTATTTTTTTTACAATACTACAGTTTTAGTAATTCCGGCTATCTACAGACGGCCTGATTACTAATACTGGGCTTAGTGCTTGCCGGTATGGCAGGCAGCACTAACCCAAACATCTATTACTTGCAGCACACCACTGCCACCAGGGGTGCCGGGAAGAGCCGGGTACCCGCAGGACCGGACCTTCTAAATTGAGGGTCTGGCTCTGGGGCGGCTGCAGGCTGGTACCATTAGGCTGGGAAGGGCCAATAACCGTGTCCCTTCCCACCCTGGTAGTGCCAGGCTGCCGCTGCTGGTTGTATCTGGCTGGCGAAGGAAAAAAGGGGGGGACCCACACCATTTTTTTAACATAAAATAATTAAAAAAAATGGCGTGGGGTCCCCCCCTTTTTTTCCTTCACCAGCCAGATAAAACCAAGCAGCGGCAGCCTGGCACTACCAGGTGGGAAGGGACACGGTTAATTGGCCCTTCCCAGCCTAATGTGTACCAGCCTGCAGCGCCCCAGAGCCAGACCCTCAATTTTGAAGGTCTGGTCCTGCAGGTACCCGGCTCTTCCCGGCACCCTGGTGGCGTGGGTGCCGAGGTAATAGATGTTGGGGTTAGTGCTGGCCTGCCATACCGGCAAGCACTAAGCCCAGTATTAGTAAATCAGGGCCGTCTGTAGATAGCCGGAATTACTAAAAAACTGTAGTATTGTAAAAAAAAATACACACACACACAAGTATAAAACATTTTATTGAAATAAACACTCCCCCAGACCCCTGTTTGACCATTTTATTAAAAAAAAAAAAAAGCTGGTCCGACGTAGTCCACCGAATCCGACGTAGTCCTCTGCATTCACGACCCTGAAAATAGAAAACAAACACACAAACACAGACCACTTACCTCCTCCTGCGGGATAATACACACAGCGATGTCACCGTACAGAGATAACAAACACAGTGATGTCACAGTACAGAGATAACAAACACAGTGATGTCACAGTACAGGATAACAAACACAGTGATGTCACAGTACAGGGATAACAAACATACACACAGTGATGTCACAGTACAGGGATAATACACACAGTGTGTCACAGTACAGGGATAATAACACCAGTGATGTCACAGTCCAGGGATAAATAACACAGTGATGTCACAGTCCAGGGAAATAAACACAGTGATGTCACAGTCAGGGATAATAAACACAGTGGATGTCACAGTCCAGGATATAACACAGTGATGTCACAGTCCAGGGATAATAAACACAGTGATGTCACAGTCCAGGGATAATAAAATACAGTGATGTCACAGTCCAGGGATAATAAACATTGATGTCACAGTCCAGGATAATAAAACACAGTGATGTCACAGTCCAGGATAATAAACACAGTTGATGTCACAGTCCAGGGATAATAAAACACAGTGATGTCACAGTACAGGGATAATAAAACACAGTGGTGTCAGCAGTCCCAGGGATTAACATTGATGTCACAGTCCAGGCATAATAAACAGAGTTCACAGAAAGTTAAAAAAATAAAAGTATTACACTTACCTTTTTCCTAGCAGCAGGGCCAGCATCACCAGCAGGAAGATCTTCTGCTCGTGTCTGAAGGGGGCGGAGCCTATTCTGACGGCCGGCCCGCCCCCTGCCGAGACCCCAATGCATGGATGAAAGGTATGGGGAGCTGCAGGGGGGACAGGAGGGAGGATGGAAGAAGCAGACAGCCGATTCCGGCTGTCTGCTCCTTCCTGCAACAGGCAAGTGTGTGCAACAGGCAAGGACGCAGAGACAGCTGCCAGAGACCGGGACATACCTCCCCCGTACCGGGACAGTGGGACTGCCACTGCAATCCGGGACTTTAACGCTGGATCCGGGACGGTTGGGAGGTATGAAATATGCATATGGAACCCGTGTGCCTCCATATCCAACCATATCTCATCATGTATCCAGGCTAGAGGAGGCCAACTGGGTACTAAAGCCTCCTTTCTATTGTAGTGTTTTCCCCAACAAACTTGTCCTTTTGCTCTAATATTCTAACCACTTACACAGGGGAGGACATACTGCCTGTGCAGCAGGTTCAGCTGCACAGGGGCCCAGAGAGCAAGGGGGGCCCTTTCCAGGGGGGGTTGTTGGGCCCTGGTTAGGACTTACTGTGGAACTGCTGCCCGTTCTGGCTATACTCCAAAGCAGAAGGACCTTCCATGACATCACAGTCATGTGATCTTTTCAACACTGAAGTAGTGGTAGGACCTGTGATGAGGTCACCATCATGTGACCAGTGCAGAGAAGGGCAGCGCTCAGCAGTGGAGACCTGTGGAATGAATGTGAGTGCCAGAGAAATGCTGTGGTTCTCTCCATTATACCTCCTCCCTGCTTAGGATGGGGGGGGGATATGTCATTTAACTGGGACTGTATGTTTGAGGGGCTGAAGGGAGAGGAGGGGTGTTAGTTACATGGGACTGGATATTATAGAAGTCTGGAGGTTAAGGATTGATGATGTTTACATTAGACTATGTGTTGAAGGGAGCTGAATGAGGGGATTTATTTACTGGTGGGAGAGGATTGGTGTTATTTACTGGGACTGCATGGTATTGAAGACTGGAGAGAGAGGAGTGATGCTATTT
>ONZH01022785.1:0-37397 GCA_900303285.1 Rhinella marina | reverse complement strand
TTGTAATAGCACAATTATCTAGGTCTTACAGTGAATGGTGCAAGCTGTCACAAGGTTTCGTTTCGCACTACTCTGGCAGAAATATATTGTGCACTAGAGATGAGCGAATATTCAAAATTATTCACCGAACATTCGCCAACTTTTCCTAAATTTGTTGTTCGACAAAAGATTCGTTGTATTTGCGTACAAAATCTACGTGATTATGCTATTAGCGAACATTCTCACTAATAACGAACATTCATTTACAAAAATGTCCGCAACTTCTAAGAAGACGTACGATGAGCGTACAATAGCTTTACGAATCCCGCGTACTATTGTCTACGCGATTACTTCAGTGCTTTTTTTTCTGAAATTGCAGAAGGGACACCACTAGGAGAACACTGAGCCCGAGAGGTGGCAGAAAATGACGAGGTTTTGCTTGAGTGGAATGGTGGAGCAGGACGAGTCTGACCCTGGCTACATATGGACACTGTATCAGCAGATGACAGCAGATCATCCGGCTGAGACTGAGATCAGTGTGCCATCCACTCCACTACCTCATCTACTTTCTCCTCCACTACAATGTTGCGCCTTGGTGGGTTAGCCTGGGTGAAAAACGGCAAGTATTGGAATATTAATAGCAGATGCTCTGGCTACAGGTCTTTTTGCACTGCTGCCCTTGCCACCTTCATACCTCCGAACTTTTTGAAAATTGCAAAGAGGGACAATGTGGTGCGTGCATATCACGGCATTTTTTTCATACTGGCCACATCCTAAGTCGACCCAAAAGCATAAGTACTGGAGCCCTGTGGCAATTTTTTTTCTTGTGTTTCCAAGTCCATAAATATTAACACATAAATCATCAGATTATAGATATTTTAAGGTACAAATTGCACCAAATAATGAATTTCTGGTCTAATATACAGGTATAACCATACAAACACTTTAGTAAGGAGATATTTAGTAAATTTATTAATGTACATTTATGCATTAATTCCTCAGGTCAAAAGAGGGACATTTAAGGCTCAAGAGGGACAGAGGGACTTGGGTCAAAAAGAGGACTGTCCTCCAAAAGAGGGACACTTGGAGGTTGCACCTTCTCCTTTTTTTTTTAAAGCTCAAAGTCTGGCTGGACCTGGACCCCTTTTGCTTCCATGCCAGAGATTTTTACTTCACTCTGTGCCCTGCACTGTCTTTGTCCCTGTCTCTCTCTTCCTGCCTGATTATTACTAGCCCTGAACTGACCCTGCAGTATCCCTGATATCTGCATAATAGATTCCCACTACAATTACACCCCAGTTAGAAGAACACAGGTCTCAATGTCTCAGAACTTCACACACAGTGCTTCTGCTCGCCTCAGCAGTCGCAGCAGAAATGAAGCGTCACTGGCTTAGCAAGCCCTGCCCACTAGGTCAGGTGACCGCTTTCTTCCCGGGCTTTTGTGCACGATAAACGAACCAACAGTAAAAGTTCGCAAATGAATTGAATTTGTACGCAACAGCCTATAGAGTAACTAAATTATACGTAGAATAGTGTATAATTTATAGGATAAACTACGTAGCGAATGCGTACAAAAGCCTAATATTCGGATTCGCTTTGCAGCTGAAAAATCCCAAGATTTGATACGAATCAACGAATCGACGAGTCGCTTCGCTCATCTCTACTGTGCACCAACAGATGATGATGGTCTAGTAACTCGGGCCAGCTACTCTAATGCCCCATTCACTGTAAAGATCTAGACAATTGTGCTATTACAAAGGGAACCCACGGCAATTAGTGAACATAACCATACTATGTTCACTCAGTAACTAGCTTTAGCACAGTTTCTGCCCTATGTGAAGTAATTGACATATCCCTCTATCACTTTTTTGGGGGGCTTTTAAAACCACTACAGGGTTCTATGTACCCCTTCTACCTTTTTTGATTAATGATGATTTTTAAATTATAACTTTTAAAAACAGAGGAGTGGGCCTTTTGATAAAATAAGGGGTAATTTGGTCCTAGAAAGGACATCAGGGGACCAAAACAATAAAAACACACAACAGTATGGGGGGGGGGCTTTTTTTAAGATGGGGGCCTACATTGGGGTCATTAACAAAGGTGGGGGCAGTATACATGGGGTACATTATTTGAACAGGGGCCTACATGGGGGACATTATTAAAGGGGTGGGCCTTAAATAAAAACCCGACTCTGGGGGGGACATCATTTTAGCTGGGGCATTATTACCATTTTGAAACACAATGGTGGACATTATTTTAGTTAGGGGCACTATGGAGGACATTATGGCCATCATGGGGGTCATGAATATAGTTGGGGCAAAAAAGGTGGAAGTTATATATGCGAGGGGCAAAAACTACTGTAAAGGGGCAGCAAGGGTCCCTGTCAACTTTTAAGGGAGCATTGAGGGTCCATGAGAAGCTGGAAGGGGCGGTAAAGGGGCCCTAACTACTGTTCAGGGGTTGTAAACTTTGGATAGTGTGCATAGCGGTGACATAACTACTGTTGTTGATCAGTGGTAGAAGTGAAAGTGCAAGATTTGGTAAAAGATAACGTTAAATTGATGTTTGTTTTTTTTTTTACAGATATGCTTTTGGACTACCACGGATTCGCTGGACTTCGTTAAAGACTCATGTGGAGTTATTGAATAAAATGGTCAAAGAGGGCTTTCGTTTGGGCGTGTTTATTTAAATAAAGAATTTGTTGTTTGTGGTTTGATTTATTTCCATTTAATTTCAGTGGTAGTAATGGAGGTATCTAACAGACACTTCCATAACTATCACTGGGTCTTATTGTCAGCCAGCGGAATCCTTCTAACCCCAGCTGACATTAAACCCCCCTCCATTACCCCGGTACCCAAAGCCTCAGGGGTGCCGGGAAGAGCCAGGTTGCTGTTCAGGGGTTGAACCACTTAATATGATGGTTCTTCTCCTGAGGCAGCTGCGCCCTGGTATTTTTAGGTTGAGAAGGGGCCAAGAACCATGGACCTTCTCATCCTGATAATTCCAGTCCCCAGCTGTTGGTTTTACTTTGGCTGGTTATGAAAAATAGGGGGACCCTATTTTTTTTTTAATTATTTCTATTTGGTGGTTTCTAAAAGTGGCCCACCACCTTTTTATGGGGCTAAGGGTCAGTTCCTTTTTCATAACCAGCCTAGTTTTAAAGAGGTTATATGAATCTATAAAATGCTCCCCTATATGCCTGGGCCCCACCCACGCATTATACTTATTACGCTCCCCACACCGCACCTGGTCCCTGCACCACCACTGCTGCTTCTCCCCCTGAGCCGATTAAAACATTACGTGCCGGGGGAGCAGCCAATGGCAGACAGGACCGTGCCTCCCTAGCATCGCAGGTGATGCTGGGGGGGGCTTGTCCCCGACTGCCATTGGCTGCTCCCTCTGAGACTGGATGCTTTCCACAGCGCATGGGGAGAAGCAGCATGGCGGAGCGGGGTAAGTATATTCCGTGTGATGGCCCAGCATATGTTTGGGGGGGGGGGCTCCGTTTATACCCTAGTTTTGGATAACCCCTTAAACCAACAGCAGGGGGCTGACATTATTAGAATGAGAAGGTCCATGGTTCATGGCCCCTTCTCACCCTAGAAATACCAGTCTATAGCCGTCTCAAGAGCAGAACCATGATTTAAAATGGTTCCACCATGGACAGCAACCCGGCTCCCATGAGTTTTTGGTTACCAGGGTAATGGAGGGGGATTTAATGTCAGCTATGGGCTTAAAGAACATGACTAGCTGGCCGAAAGACCCAGTGCTGAAATGGAAATAAATCATACCACAATGCCAGATAATCTTTACTTTAAAAAAAAAAAATCCCCCAACAACAACCACTTTGGGCTACTTTATTAACTAAATTACACATGAAGTGTTCATGCAGTCCTGCAAATCCATCGCAGTCAAAAAGCAGTTTGCAGAAAAATGAAATGACAACAAGTTAACATAGACGTTCTACTACTACTGTGTGCTCTGGTGCCAATGGCACCACCACACAATATTTATGGCACCTTTGTGCACCCAGATATCTACTATTATGCCTCTACCGTACTTGTAGTTTTGCCTTTTTTTAAAAAAAATTTAACAAAAATGTTTAATTTCTTTGTAATGCTCTCCGTAGCGTCATCATCATGCCTCTCTACATTGATGTGGAACGTCTCATAACGCTGGTCCAAGACCATCCGGAAATTTGGGACGTCAATTGCGATGCGTATCATGATCGCTATTAAAAAGATACTGCATGGGTGGATATGGCCAGATGTTCCCCGCTGCCCAAGATCATAAGGCCAGAGAATTGATTGGTAAGTATAGCAGTCCCTTTTTTTTTTTAATAATGTACGCACTGTCAAGGTGTATTGTCCACGTTTTACAGTTGAATTACTTATCACATTGATTTGATTTTATTTGTAGTGAAAGATCTTAAATCAAGATGGGCATCCTGCCGAGATCAATTCAAGAAACATTTAAAGGAACAGGGAAGGAGTGGAGATGCACCCAGCAGAAAGAGGCCATACACGTTTTCAAGGCAGTTACAATTTTTAAAGCGTGTGATGGATAAGCGACAGTGAGTATATTATTTCCTAAATAATTATTTGTGCTCATGGTTTGGCCAATATTTTTAACAGCTAGAATTGGTCTAATGAAAAGGGCGCTATGGTGCCCTCAGTAGTGGGAGAATACTATAGTAAATAGGTACACAGCAGACAGCTAGAGTTGCTCAGAAAATATCTTAAATTTGGTATTTTGATTCCACACACAGGACAAGTGACAATTTGCAGACGTTAGCATCGGAAATACCACTGGATCAGGAAGCAGAGGAAGTTGGAGTTCCACAGAGTGTACAGCCAAATCCAACACAAGATAATGTTGGTGAAGATAACTTCACCAGCAAACGGGATGAAGATGCTCCAACGTCTCCTGCCATCAGCATGCCTTACGCCTCAACGCAACGTAAGCGTCGAGTACCACCTTCTGCTACGGTGGAGGAGGCTACCAGGGCCAAAATTCAGGAGCGGGTGCTAAGCTGTCTGGAGAAGTCCTCTTCTGAAGGATATGAAGAGGCCTTCTTAGATCGCTGACCCCCCTTTTACGGCGGATCCCAGAGGCGGTACGTTTTAGGGCCCAAATGGTAGTTCGTACTGTACTGGAGGCATTTGTACCACCTAATGATCCCTCTCCCATACTACGTGCTGTGAATATGTGGCGTAGTCAACAAGATGAGGCCCTCTTTCCATCAAGCCTCATCTGCTGTCACAAGTGGGCTTGCGTCTGGTATCAGACGTTCTGGGCGGCTTTCTAAAGTGACATAATTTGACTTGCTTTTCCCTTGGTTTCGTTGCTGTTCACCACACCCCTTCCCCTCAGCTGTTGCCGCTGTGGTAATTAGCTTTCTCCTATTTACCCCTTCCTCTCCCACTATCCCTTGCGATTTATACTTTCTGCCTACTTAGTAGTGTGGATCTCGGCTGAGATCTGGTTGCTGCGATATCTGCTTAAAGATAAGTGTCTTTTCCCTTTTGTGGTTTTCCTTTTGGAGTCTCCTGTTCGTCCTAATTATTGGAGGAATGAGTTTACTCTTTCTTGTCACTAGCTGCAGGGTTTTCTAGGGTTTTCTAGGGTGCATTTATTATTAGGTTCCTGTGTATGAACTTTTCTACTACCCAGGTTTGTTCATACTGGTAGTCAGTCAGGGCCTAATTTCAGGGTTCCCTGCAGGAGGTGACCGTTTCCCTGGTTTTGGTCTTTTCCCTTCCCTCATACGCTCGGTGTGGCTATTCCCCCCACACCAGAGCGTGACATCTGCATCACGCATGCAGAATTGGGGTGGGGAATCAACACTCCTCCATTACAATCAGGACTACCATTTGTGGCCCCGTAACGTACCACCTTCTGCTTTTCATGCAAATCCTCATGGGCCATCTCTACCAGGACCTGGTCTGTATGCCCCACCTCATCCCCAACACAATCAGTATGGGCATTGGTCACAGCCATCCTCCTCTGCTAGTAGTAGACTACCATCCCCATCCCCTTTGTGTTCCAGCCAAGGTGGGCAAGAAGGATCCCAAAATGCCTCAGGGTTGTCTTCCACCTCTAGCCATTTCTTGGACTTATAATTTCACTTTATGCCGTTTGGAAGACATTTTGCTGCAGTTTTGTTTTGTCAATTTAAAAAACAAAAAAAACAAGACAAAAATGTTTGGAAAGTATATAATTTATGATATACAAAAATTTTACTTTCGAATACGTGTGAAGTGTATCAATGGGTATTTAAAAGGCACTGGTGGGGTCTAGCATCTACTATTTTCTGTCATGGCAGTCAGTATTTGACATGATGGCATCAGTAAAGTATGGCCTGCCATGAGAGAAGTTGCACACTGAGCTCTGGAAATGTGTCACTATACTAGGCTGGCGTCAACGAGAGCAAGCATCAGATTTGAGAATACAGGATCCTTTACAGAAATTACAACAAACAATTATTTGAAGATTATTTTATTTGAGAATTTTGACAACATGAAATAATTTTAGACAAACAAATTAAATCCAGGAAAACCTGTTTACTGGTCACAAGAGAACAATTAAATGAGGTCCTCTTGCCATGGTACAGAACCCTCTGGGGTCATGAAGTAATCTGCATACAAATCACGAACATCTATGCCAGAAGATCCCGGTCTTCCATGCAATGTATTGTCTAACTGAACACCTGGGGAAGGGAAACTGTTATCTAGATCAACATCCAAGGTGGCATCATGGATCCGAGTTAAATTGTGTAGAAGGACGCAAGCTTTAATGACTAAGTCCACATTATTTGGTTGCATCTGAATTGCAGAATGGAATATCCTCCACTTTGCTGCAAGTATGCCAAAAGCACATTCCACATACCTGCGGGCTCTGGTGAGGCGGTAGTTAAATACACGCTTGCGAATGTCCAATAAGCGCCTTGGGAAAGGGCACATCAGATGCGGGGAGAGTCCGAACCCTTCGTCTGCCGCAATGACGAATGGGACCGGTGGTCCAGAAGAGCCAGGCAAGGGCCAGGATTCAGGTAGGGACAGCTGGTTGTTACAAAGTCTATCCCCCATTCTGGAACTCTTGAAGACACCAGCATCTGCAGTACTCCCATAAGCGCCAATATCCACACTCACAAAACTATAATTGCTGTCTGCCAATGCCAGCAACACGACTGAGAAATATTGCTTGTAATTATAAAAACGTGAGCCAGACTTTGCAGGCTTCTTTACACGGATGTGCTTTCCGTCTAATGCTCCTATGCAGTTGGGAAACTGGGCACTATCCTGAAACCCGTCAGCTATTCGCAGCCAGTCTTCTGGGATCGGTTGAGGCATTACAATCTCCTTGAGGGTCATCCAAATGAGTTGGCAGGTAGACCGGATAATCCTACCAATTGTAGATGTTCCCAGCAGAAATTCAAAATGGAGAGAGGCATAGGAGTTTCCAGTAGCCAAAAATCTGCACAAATTAAAAACAAGTAAAATGTAAATATCCTAAAATAGTACACATTTCTGCTAATTTATACACTTAAGAGAGAAATGTGTAGACCCCCACTGTATGTTAATGGCTGTCATGGCCAGGAACGTAGGGGCATTGCAATGTAGCGTTGATAACACATTGAACTCTTGATTTTAGGGGACTCTGTTGCCACAGCCTTGTGAATTGTGATCAAATCCCGGTCTTTTCTATGGGATTATCAGTACATTGTGATGTTCCAGAGATCCTGGCTGCAACACGCGTTGCCATGTATACGTACCCTTTAATTTAACATGGTAACATGTTTTTAATGAACACTTGCATTTTAAAAGGGGAAATACTATAGTAGATTTGATTATGGTATATTTGGCTGCATTCTTTTAAAGGGACTCGGGGGGAGGAGGGGGTGCTAACTGGTGTGAAGTAGCACTGGCTTATTTGTCAATAGCAACCAATCAGATTACTCATTTCCTTTTCCAAAGGTTCTATGAAAAATGAAAGGTGGAATCTAATGGGTTGCTGTAGGCAACTGAGCCAGTTTTCCATTAAACCAGTTTGGAAAATCCAAGCCCACTATGTTTTGTTTACCTCAGGGTAACGATCAGCCGTTCTTCAGCAGACACGGAACATCGCATGTTGGTGTCTTCATATGTCAAACCAGCGCGCAGCAACTCCAGCAGCCTGTCAAAAGTTGAAACGGACATCCGACAGAATGCAACAAATTTGTCCGGGTGCTGGCGCAGGTCCAGGTAGAGAGTGGTGAAGTGTCCTTTCCTGGCCTGCTGAGAGACTATGGGATGAACCCAGTACCGTCGCCTCTTCCTCATGGGTTCTTCTTCAAGCATTTTTGGCCGCTCTGCAAATTGCTCAGAAATCAGCCAAAGAAGCAGCACACGGTCCATTGATTGAGAGAACATACTGCTCTCAAAACAAGGCAATAAAGATGCAAGAATCCACTGAAAACAAACTAGGTTCACGAAGCAAGAGGAAATGGCTTCTGGGTAGATCATGTGACCATCCAGTGGGTGTTCTCAGTTTTTAACGGACATGAAAAACTGATTCAAAACGGATGCAAAACGGACATTTAAAATGGACACATGGCCAGAAAATGGATGCACACACTGATGCAAAATGGCCATGAAAAACTGACAGTGTGTCCGTTTTTAACGGACGTTTTTTTTCACTGTCGTGTGCATGTAGCCTTAATTTCTCCTGTAACTGGGGCTGACATAGTAGCCCCAGTTACAGCTGAAATACACCCCCCAGGTGTATAGCCTCAGAGCAGGGCTGATCCAGGTCTGTGAATGACCCGGCAGCTCCTGCACTCACCCAGGCCTGGTGCCACATAGCTCGTTGAGCGCTGTGTATACCACGATCTAGAAGGCAGGGACACCACGGATCTGCAAAACACGGACACCGGCCATGTGCGTTCCGCAATTTGCGGACCGCACATGGCCGGCTCTATAATAGAAATGCCTTTTCTTGTCTGTGTATTTGGCCGCAATTTTGCTGAACGGATGCGGGCACATTCTACGAACGTCTGAATGGAGCCTTAGGTTGCTTTCACACTAACATATTGAAATCTGTCCATATTCTGGTTCTGGAATACGCATGGATTCTGGATGATATACCATCATCAGTATTGCTTCAGTATTTTATCTGGATTATATGTGTGCTCCTTCCTTACTGCATTTTGTTATGCACTCCATAGACTCATTCTAAAATATACACAAAACTAGGACTGCTGCAGATTTCTAATACTGACATAAATTATAAGCCCATGTAAATAGCCCTATTCATTAACATTCGCAGCAGATTGCGGTACAAGAATTCTGGGCCATATACAGATTGCAAATACACTCGTATGAACGCGGCTTTATACTCATGCTTCACTTATCATATCCTAAGCATACTTCTCTGAATGACACAATGGAGTGCTGTCAGTGCCCGTGCTGTGGACCGCAATTTGCGGTCCACAATGCTTGGGCACTGACTGTGGGGCCACCACATACGACGGTCTACACTAGTTTGTGGTGCGGAGGCACCACAGAAGCACACCGTAGTGTTTCCGTGGTTGTTCTGATCCGTGCCTCTGTTCCGCATCTCCGTGAATGGGTCCACGATTCTAGATGCAGGGTGCACATGGCCGATGCCCGTGTATTGTGGACTCCCAATATGCGGGCAGCAATACGACCACGGCTGGGCAACGGCCGCGTGCATGAGCCCTAAGGCTGTATTTCATCTATTGCTGGTTCAACCAAGGGCTTTCATTCTTTGAGATTTCATTTTAGTGGACAGTTTTACTTAAATGTTTACCTATGAGGGTTTCTTTATCCTGTTTAACCCCTTCACCCCAGGCCAGTTTTCACCTTCCTGCCCAGGCCTATGTTTGCAAATGGGACATGTGTCATTTTAAACTGAAACTGTTTTCTGGTGACACATTGTATTTCATGTTAGCAGTAAATTTGGGTCAATATTATTTTTTCCTTTATTTATTAAAAAGAATCTATATGTAAAGAAAATATTGAAAAATTCACAATTTTTTAAATTTGCATTTCTCTTCTTTTACGATAGTAATACTTAATAAAATAGTTATCAATAAACATTCCCCATATGTCTACCTTATGTTGCCATCATTTTGTGAATGTTATTTTATTGTTTGAGGACATTAGTAGGCTTAGAATTTTGGAAGTAATTACCGTATTTTTCTCTTTATGAGACACACTTTTTTCCCCCCAAAAGTAGGGGGAACATGGCCGTGCGTCTTATAAAGCGAATACTAGTGAACGCTTCCATTATAGAAGCGTTTACTAGTATGTATTAGGTGCCGAGAACGGGGAAGCATACTCACCCTCCTGTGATGCAGATCCAGTGCTCTTTTGTCTTCTCCGGGGACGATGCACTGTCCTGACCACGTACAGCGTCAGGAAGTAGTGCATGCACGATGACCTGACGCTGCACGCAATCAGGTGACAGGAGAGGTGAGAGTTTTTTTATTTTATTCTTATGGGGCTTAGTGGGCTGATATGCAGGCTGATCTGAGGTCTGATATGGGGGAACAGCGGGCTGATATGGGGGCTGATCTGAGTTCTGATGGGGGCTGAGTAGGCTGATCTGAGATCTGATGGGGGTCTGACATGCAGGGCTGCTATGGGGGTCTGCTGAAAAATATTTTTTTTTTATTTTCCTACTCTAAAATCTGGGGTGTGTCTTATCATTGGGTACGTCTTATAGAGTGAAAAATACAGTATTCAATTTTTTTAAGAAAATTTCCAAAATTCAGTTATAAAGTGATTTTGAGGGGTGTACATGATAGAAACCACCCATAAATACATTTTAGAAACTACACCCCTCAAATGATTCAAAATTGGTGTTACAAACTTTGTTAACCCTTAAAGTGGTACATAAGGGAAAGGAAACTGGAGGTGACATTTCAAAATTTCTTTTTGCGCATTTAATTCATTTTCCTGCAACACAGCAAAGGGTTAACAGCAAAATATACATGAATGCGTATTACCTTGATTCTGCAGTTTACAGAAACACCCCATATGTGGTCGTAAACTGCTATTTGGACACATGGAGGTAGTCAGAAGGGAAGAAGCGCCATATGGTTTTTGGAGGGCGGATTTAATAAGGGCTTTACTGAGCATTCTGACCAGCAGTTTAAAGAAATTTAGAAACACTTGGAAAAAATTCTTCCAATAAAATGTTGCTTTAGCCCCAAATTGTTCATTTTCACAAGTGGTAA
This sequence comes from Rhinella marina, assembly GCA_900303285.1. NCBI lineage: Eukaryota > Metazoa > Chordata > Amphibia > Anura > Bufonidae > Rhinella > Rhinella marina. Next base: position 26,176 of record ONZH01022785.1, on the reverse strand, counting down.
CAGGAGAAAAAGCATCCCATAATTTGTTACTCATTTTCTCCTGAATATGGCAACACCCAATATGTGGTGGTAAACTGCTATAGGAGCACACCGCAGGATTCAGAAGGGAAGGAGTGCAATATGGCTTTTGCAGCGCAGATTTTGATGGACTGTTTTACAGGCACCATGTTGGTCTTCAACAGTCTCTGGGGTACCAGTACAGCTATTTTTTGACAACCATATGTTTTTCTACATGTAAACACTATTTTTTTCTAGAATGAGTTGCCATCATCATTGGTTCTATATTGGGGCACATACAAATTTTGGATCACTTTTTATTTTGCTTTTTGGGAAGCAGAATAAAGAAATACAACAATTCTGTCATTGCTTTTTGGGTTTTGCTATTGTGGGGGAAAATGACACATTATCTTTATTCTGCTGGCTAATACGATTACAAAGATACCAAGTTTATACATTTTTTTTTTACATTTTATCACTTTTACACAAAGCACTTTGATAGAAAAAAATCATGATTTTACATCACCATTTTATGAAAACCATCTTTTTTTTACTTATGTGGGGGATCATTTTTTACGGGATTAGGTGACGTTTTTATTGGTATCATTTTGGGGTATATAAGACTTTTCGATACCTTGGTATTACACTTTTTGTGTGGCAAGGTGACCAAAAAATGGTTATTTTGGCACTGTTATTATTTAGCTTTTTTTTTACAACGTTCAACTGACGGGGTGGGTCATGTTATATTTTTATAGCTCCAGTCTATAAGGACACAGATGTACTTAATATGCCTATTTTTCTCTCCCTATTTTTATAGTTTCATATGACTTAATTATGGGAAAATGGTGCTTTTTTACATAAAACTTATTATTTATTAGGTAAAATACTTTTTTTTACTTTTTATTTTTGTCCCACTATGGGACTTCAACTTTTTGGGGTCTGATGCAAAAATTCTACATTATATGTGTATTGTAATGCGTGGACTACAGCCTGGGGACTAGATTTCATAGCCATCCATCGAAAGCAAGCCCGGATGACAGCAGCATAGAAGGGGTTCATGTGGCGGCATCAGTGTCTTCAACTACGACAGCGTTCACGACAGGGACTCAGCTGTTAGGAAAAACTGGACTGCTGCTGCTAACTAAACAGATGCAGCTCCTGTCCTCGCCCGATCAGAACGTCATACATATATTACACAGAGTGGCAAGTGAAGTCTCGCAGCGCCGTACATATATGGTGATGGTCAGGAAGGGGTTAAACTTTGAAACGTTTCATTTTTTATTCACTTGGTAGTCTTGGAAACTATGGGTGGTGGCGTTATGCTGCACTATTTGGAAGATTTTTTTTATTAGCTCTCCAGATTCCGAAAGTTACGGCATAGATTTTCAGCGGTTTGCAGACATTTTGGTATTCCCTTGGCATATGTAAAAACAGCTTCTCCTTGTCATGAGTTAGAATTTTTAGGTATAGTTGATAGTTGCAATGGAGTTCAGATTGCAGATGGCTAACATTGACAGAATGCTCTTATTGATTAGGAATTTGCTTTCAGTTAAAAGGACAACTTTGAGAAAGTTGCAGAGTCCACTGGGCTTACTTTATTTTGCCTCCAGTTATTCCAGTTGGTCGTGTTTTTTCTAGATGGCTTTATATGGCCACAAAAGGTTTACATTCTACACATTCTCATGGCAGATTGACTAGGCCTTTGAAGGATGAATTAGCTGCTTGGGAATAGTATTTACTTCATTTTAATGGTTGCATTACTTGGCAAGAGGAGTTTGTGGAGGCTGAAGATTTGAGACTTTTTACGGATGCTTCAGGTTCATGTGATTATGGAGCTTTCCTCAAGAGCAGCGGTCAGCAGAGCCTTGGCCGGATTCTCGGTTTCTTTCTGGTTTTAATACAAATTTTATATTATTGGAATTGTTTGGGTTAAAGATTTTTATTCAGATATAAATTAAGTAATATTTGCTATTAACTGATTGTCATCCTATAATGAAGTCATTAGACTGTTACTTAGTTCAGTGTTTGGCTGAAAATGATGTATATTCCTATTAAAGATGCTATAGCTGATTCTTTTCTTTAGTACCTGAAGCAGAGAAGATGGGGACTCCTTGAACGAGTCACTTATCAAATTTGATTTTGGACTAGTCAGCACCAAAATCCAGAAATTGTTAGCTCCTTGCATATTCATTAGCCTGGAGGAGTTTTATCATTCTTGTACTATTAACAAATGTTCCTGTTTTTGAGTATAGTTTGAGTTTGTTTTTTCATTTCCTTTGTTCATGGGTGAATGATGGATTGGGTTGGTTCAGTAGCTGGTGTCTCTTTTTTCTTTAAGTTAGACTAGGTTTACATCACTGTTCCGTTTTTGGTGCTTTTGATTAGTCAGAAGAACAGAAAACAAACTAATAAAACAGATCCTTCATTTTCGTTGCATCCGTTTTAGCCATTTCCATCTGAAATCCATTAATTAACCCTTTCATGACCGGACCTATAAAAGGCCAGAATGTCCACGCAACTTTTTGTGATTTGGGCACATGGTGGTTTAGTGACCCTAATTTTTTTTTATTTGTTTGAATACCAAAATAATTTTTGCAATTTTTTTTACTTGACACTTAGGACTTTTTATTAGAATGTTTTTTTTTAAGAATTTTTAAATATTTTTTTAGGTTTAATTTGGACGAAAACCGCTAATTAATTATAGATTTTTTTTTTTAATATAAAAACTGACACACAAATAAATTATTGTAATAGGTTCCTTATTTGATGACGATCGTTTTGACATATAACATGTATATATTTTATTGAACGGGGCGGCTATGATAACGGTTTACCATGGGGGCCAGGTTTTAGATTTTTTTTTCACTTATTTGTATTTTTATTATTTTTTTTACTTATATATTAATTTATTTTTGACACATAATATGTCCCCAAGAGGTCATTAAAAGACCTCTGGAGGACATTTACTTTTTTTTTTTAAACACTTTTTTTTTCATTGTTTCCACTGTAACTTGGGCATTCACAGGAGCCCCAGTTACAGGGGAAAACAGCCCCCTGTGGGGGCATTAGACACAGGCAGAGCTGATCAGGGTCTCCTTAGACCCTGCAGCACTGCTCCGGCCCCGAGACACCCAGCGGTCACGTGACCGCCAGGACTAACACAGGAAGCGGCTCTGCCGCTTCCTTCCTCCTCCAGCATGGCCAGGGGTACAGTTCTCCTCCTGCACAGGAGAAGGCAGAAGTGGTAATAAACCGCTCCTGTCTTCTCCTCAGGGTCCCCGCTCTGTCTGTGAGCCGGGACCCGACCTGCTCCTGCTAGATTGCGGGAGCAGGAGCTTTAATCCCAGGGCTGATCAGCGTTGGAATTAAAGCGCTGCCTTCACGTGTATATACGTGCTATCTGCATGGGGCATGTGCAGATAGGACGTATATACACAGATGGCTGACGTGAAGGGGTTAAGATAGGAGAAAAAGTCCTTTGTGGAGGACGTTTCCTCTCGTCAAAAATAACAGACGGGTGGTTACTTTATGTTGGGGAAAATTAAGTGAAGGAATCATAACTGATACACTTAGAAATCTCTAATCATCTAAATTTTCTTCCTTTTTGGGCTGTGGTTCCTTCCCCAAGCCTGCACAGTGTGTGTCAGGGGGAAGGGGTATATGCTTTGCATATGTGGTCTTAGCATTTTATTTCACTTTTTTTTTTAATTATCTGATTTAAATAAAGTAATTTATAGTGTTGAGCGAGCACCCCTGTGCTCGTATGCTTGGGTGCTCTGGCCGAGCACTAGGGGTTGCTCGAGTGCTCGGCCGAGCACCCGAGCATAATGTTAGTCAATGGGACTAAACCAGGCACCCCCCCGCTCAAAGAGGGGAGGGTGTCTGGTTAATAGAAAAAGGTCAGAATCGCGACTTCTCTTTTACTCCTTTCAGTCGTAAAAGTATGCTAATTAACTGAATTTGTACGCATTAGCGTACAAATCAACATTACAGTGCGGGGAAGAGGCTCGAGTACACTCGGTGTTCGACCGAACACCAAGCAGATCCGAGTGTAGGCATGCTCGGCCGAACAGCGAGTTCGGCCGAGCATGCTCGCTCTACACTAGTAATTTATTATTTTATTTTACCATATTTTTCAAGCAGTGAAATATCTACTGTATACTTTTTGAGACGTATATCCTGATATTAATATTTTTTCCATTCTTTCATTTCCGTTCTTAAAATTCTTAGGGAAGAAAATATGTTTATAAAAGAAAAAGTCACATATCCTTCTTTTCCTGCCCTTTGTGACCAAGCATCACATCCAGTGGGGACATGATACAGTATTTCAATTGTTCACATGACCTTGTGAGTGATGGATGTGTCATTGCTTCCATTTCAACAGGGACCAAAAGTGAGCTAAGTTTTATTCTTTCTTTTATAAACCTGACTGCTAACCGACAAATGCCCTCCTTAGTTTTTTCCTGTCATGAATGTTGTAAAAGACCTTCCTGGCCGGGTACATAAGGACATGGGGCTACCAGTGTCAGGACATAATGGATCACAGGGTCCTGACGCTGTGTGGAAGTGGTAGGCCTCTTCTGTATTTCTCAAGCCACACCTTAGGTAACCTCAAGGCAGCCTTGGCTTCCAGTATGGCCGGACATGAGGGCGCAGCCTGGGGGGAGGCCACCATGACAAGGGGAGGCGACAGCGGAGTGATAGTGGGCTAGGATAGGGTTATTCAAATGGGAGGGAGGTGATAGGTAAATTGGGGGGTTTTAAATAGGGGGTAAAGGCGGGAAAAGCCACCATTTTATGGGATCAGCTATCAGGGGAAGCAGTGCAGAACTTATTTTAGTTACTCACGTGAGATGGCTGATATTGAGGCGATGTTACAGCAGCTGAGAGCCAGGGCTGAGCTGCAGGGGTCCGACTGGCTTCAGGCCCAGATGCAGGGCCTGCTTGGAGTGTCTGCTGCTGAGGATGGGTCCGGTGAGCAGGGGCTGCGCCGGCCGCTGCCGCGCCTTAATCCGGATCACGTCCCAAGGGTCCGGCGCCGGGTCAGGAGCCCCTCCAGGGACCCTCCACGCGGGGCTTAGCAGCGGCCCCCGGCTCGCTCGTCCCGCTGTGCATGTGGATTCCTAGCGCAGGTGTTGGAGTGCCCTCTGGTGGCCATGTTGGAAGTGCAGGACCAGATTTAGCAGCTCCTCTGCTGGTGGCAGGGGAGGCTGCTCAGCATGTGGTGGGGGAGAATCGGGCTGGCTCCCCATGTAGCAGCAGGGAGTCCAGGCTTCAGTGTGGGAGCGAGCAGCAGGTAGCTGGCCCACGCCTCAGCAACACCAGTGCATCGTGGAGAAAGGAGGGGGATAACGGGCAGCAGGCAGCTGGCCCATCATCCACGTCAAGCAGCATCAACTCTCCTTCCTTTGGAGTACAAGACCCGGGATCGGCAGCAGGACTGGATTCAGGACTGGGGGCTGGTGGGTTCACAGCGCCCAGGCAGCCCGGTGACTTACAATGGGGATCCTTTTTACCTATATTGACACCCTTGGGGGGGAGGGGGAGTAGGAACCCTGGGTGAGTTAGATCTAGGGCTTAGCAATCTGTTGGGGAGGTTGGCATCATTGGCGGCGGACTTAGGGACGTTTGGAGAATCGCCGCTACCAGCTTGGGGGGTTAATTCACTTGTGTTGACTGCAGCAGGGGCTGGCGGATTGCTGGGGCAGGACGTGGCGGTTAGTTGTTCAGAGGCAGGGGTGGGAATTAGCTCTCAACACAGAGGGGCACAGGAGACAGGGGCAGGCGCTGCGGCGAGAGTAACCGGGTCAGTGTCAGTCCAGACACAAGCCGGTGGTTCATTAGAGGACAAGCCGGTTCGGATGGACGATGCGTCGCGGGGCGAGGTGTATGTCTGTTTGGAAGGGCCACTCAGGGCGCATTTGAAACAGGACGTGAGTGTTCGTATCTGGCAGGGGGAATACGTAGAAATTTTCTCGTTATTGCCCCTTGAACGTTTTAACTTAGACAGGGCAAAAAAGGATGATGGGAAGAAAGAGGAGGAAGAAAAACGCCGGTATCGGCTGATACCGTGCACTTTTCAGAACTGGCTCCAAGCATTTGCCATCTTGGCGAGTGTTATTGGGGAAAACGCACCGGATTGTTGTTCGGCGCTTTTTTGCTACCTCGACTCGATCGGTGAAGCGTATCGGGTATATGGTGGCCAAGCGTGGCTTCGGTATGACGAGCAGTTTCGTCAGCGGAAGGCAGTGCGCCCCAACATTCGTTGGGATCACAAGTATATTGCCTTGTGGTTAAAAGTGACGGCACCAGTTCGGACGAATCAGTCCTTTCGTGCTGAAGGGACAGGATCGAGCCAATCCACTTTTGCGGCAGCGTCTGCTAAGGGATTGTGCTTTTTGTTTAATAAAGGGGGATGCAAATTTGGGGCGAAGTGCAAATTCAAGCACGAATGCACTTCTTGCGGGGGGGGGGCGCACAGAGCAAACCGTTGCTTCAAAGGGAACAAGCAAAGAGGGGGGGATTTGGCTGCAAAAGGGGGTGACACCAGTTTGGCTGGAAAAGATTGAACCCTTCTTAAATAGGTATCCGAATCAGTCGGCGGCGCGCGTTTTAAGAGACGGTTTTAAATTGGGTTTTCGCATTCCCTTTGTTCCTAGGGAAGCATGTTTAATTAAGAAGAATTTACGTTCGGCATATGATCACAAGGAGGTAGTTACCAAAAAGCTGAGGCAGGAGGTGGCGCTGGGTCAGAGGGCGGGCCCTTTTTTGGAGCCCCCGTTGGCGGATTTGCGTTTATCTCCCCTGGGTGTGGTGCCTAAGAAAGAGACTAATAAATTTCGGCTCATTCATCACTTATGTTTTCCAAAGGGTTCATCGGTCAATGATGGTATAGATCCCGACCTGTGTTCGGTGGTGTATACATCATTTGATGCGGCAGTTCAGTGGGTTAAAACATTTTGGAAAGGGGCACTGTTGGCAAAAACAGATATAGAAGCGGTTTTTCAGTTATTGCCGGTTCACCCGGACAGTCTTCACTTGTTAGGCTGTTTTTGGGAGGATCAATACTTTGTAGATTGCTGTCTCCCCATGGGGTGTTCCCTGTCTTGTGCGTTTTTCAAACTTTTTAGCTCCTTTTTGGAGTGGGCGGTAACGGACGTGTTGGGCTGGTCGTCCATTATTCATTATTTGGACGATTTTCTCTGCATTGGTCCCCCGGACTCAGCGGTTTGCTCGGTATTGTTGCATACGCTGGAGTCCTTGTTTGCGCGTTTTGGGGTCCCGTTGGCACCTGAAAAAACTTGTGGTCCGGCCACCGAGCTCAGTTTTTTGGGTATCGTGATCGATACGCAGGGAATGGAGTGTAGGTTGCCTATGGACAAGCTAGAGGATTTAAAAAGGACGGTGCAACGGGCTATACGCTTAGAAAAAATTCAACTTCGGGACCTCCAATCGCTGTTGGGAAAATTAAACTTTGCCTGTCGGATTATGCCGATGGGTAGAGTTTTTTCCAGGCGCTTGGCAATGGCAACTTCGAAGGCGTCAGCACTGCATCATTACATAAGGTTGGGTTGGGATTTGCGGGAAGATCTTCGGGATGCTTTTTTGGCTTCGTACAACGGGTGTTCGTTGGTTTTGGGGGAAGCAGTAGATTCTTTTGATTTTGAATTATTCTCGGATGCGGCAGGGGGAACGGGGTTTGGAGTTTATTGCAATGGGCAGTGGTGCGCGCAGCCGTGGCCGGAGGAATGGGTGGAGTGGGGTTGGGTTCGCAACTTGGCGTTGCTTGAACTCTTTCCTATCGTGTAAGAGGTGCATCTTTAGGGGGAGAGTTTCCTTAACCGAAAAGTGCGTTTCCACTGTGATAACATGGGGGTGGTGCAGGCAATTAATTATTTGTCGGCATAATTGCCTCAAGTGGTGCGTCTGCTGCAATGTTTGGTGTTAAAATGCTTATCCCTGAATGCTTGGGTAGTGGCGGTGCATGTGCCAGGGGTTCAAAATTGCATAGCTGACGCGCTTTTTCGTTTCCAGTGGGAAAGGTTTCGGCAGCTGGCGCGGGAAGCGGAGGAGGTCCCCTTGCCATGTCCGCATTTTCTTTGGGATCTGCTGGACGTCGTTGGCCCAAACTACATGGGATGCGTATTCAAGGGCGTGGAGTTGCTGGTTAAGCTGGTGTAGATCTTTGGGGATTGGCGACGGGGCAGTTGATGTGGATTTGGAGATTCCGTGGGGGTTGAGCTGGAGTCGGTGTGTCGGTCAAGATTTGAAGTCTTGTTGTTTCGGTTAGCCTTTTCACTGGCATTTTTTGGGGCATTGAGATTAGGGGAGCTGGTTAGTAGCAGTGTTCAGCGCCCGGGGGGCTTACGGCAGGAAGATGTTGATCTGTTTCAAGATGGAATTTTGAATCCAATTTAAAAAATGGACAGAAATGGAAAAGGCTGTAGGGTTGTATTATATGCTGTCCCCGGCTGTTTGATGTGCCCAGTGCGTTGTTTGGAGGATTACTGGGGGGTTAGGAGAGGGGCAGCGGCTTCGCTGCTGATTCATGACAATGGGTCGTGTCTATCCAGATTTCAGTTTCTGACAGTTTTTCGGCGTTGTTTTGTGCGGTTGGGCTTAGAGGTTACTGGATATACGGGACATTCGTTCCGGATTGGGGCGGCAACTAAAGCTGCCAGGCATGGGGCGGGGGACGAGATGGTAAAACGGATCGGGCGTTGGGAATAGCTTCGGTTCCGGTCTTATGTACGCCCGGATCGCATGTAGATGTTGACTAACCATTTCATGTTTGTGTTTGGGGTTATACTATTGGGTTTTAGTGGTGTGTTCTTGTTGTTTCTGTTTTCGCAGGTAATCGGCCGGCCCTGGTCTGGATTCTAGGCTATTCATTCGTGTTCTGGGAAGCATTGCGGAAGGCGGTGCGGCAGGATTGCAGGCAACTGGGTTTTGCAAGGGACGAGGCGGTTATCCGGTGGCTAGGAAAGAGAGATGGTGTGAAGCGGTGTGCTTCTGGAGGTACATAGATTTGTTCGTTTGGATAGACCTCCTTTTGTGTTGGTATTACATGTAGGGGGGAATGATCTATGGCCCGCCCGTTCCGGGAATTAATACGGGACATAAAATTCGACCTTGTTGAGGTTATGGGCGTTGTTTCCCGGGATGGTGAGCGTGTGGTCCGATATAGTATATCGGCGGGTTTGGCGAGGTGCAAGGTCAGTGGACCCGGTTAACAAAGCTCGGGTAAAAGTTAACCGGTCAATCGCAAGGTACCTGGCGGTAAGGCACAATGATCTGGAACAGGGTGTAGGGGCTTTCTGGCGCAGTGATGGGGTCCACCTGAATGCGGTGGGCACGGATATTTGGTCTCTGGGTATACAAGGGGGGATTGAAACTGCGTTAGGGGTGTGGAGGGACACACAGTCTTAAGAGTTCAAGACCGTGCGTTTGTGGCGGGGGAGGTCCTTGGAGTTGGTGGAAGAAAATTAGGTATGGTGGATGGGAGGGCTCCATGGTTGGGGCTGGACTCCCAGGGTCGGCATTGGTTCGGTTAAAGTTTTAGGTCCATCAGTGGTGCCCCCGAGCTGGAGCTCATCGGCTGGGGGCAAGATGGAGTATCCCGCGGAGGCGGGTTTTACAATGGTGGGCTCCAAGGATCTCCCCCGTCGTATCATATGTCATACATATGTTCTTATTGGTGTGTGTTTATGTTATTTGCCGTTGAATATGTTTATGGGTTAAGAAAAAAGGTTATAAAAATATTAAGTATTTATAATAAACGGCTGCTGTGGCCGCTTTAATCCAACCTGGTGTCAGTGTCATTATTTCAGGGTGAGGGCTAAGGGGTGGGGGGAGGTTGAATGGTTAAAGGGATAAGGTGGTTGAGTTAGATGGAGCATGATAGCCTATACCTGCGTCATGGTGTTTTTGGATAGGATGGACATAGAATGGAACAAGGAAAGATATATCTTGAGGCAAATTCTTTAAAAAAATAGAAGCACACCCCAGAACAGTCTTATATAAATGATTTGATGACATCATTCTGATTTATATCCTGGTATAAGACAGAAAAGGTGTGGGAACTGTTGTGGTTATTCTATAAAGAATGTCATTATGTGTATTATATCTATTATTATAAGGGCCCATTCACATGTCACATCGCAGCAACGGACAAGAAAATGCAATTCTATCATACTGCAGGCCATATGCGGAACGCACAAGGCGAGTATCCGAGATTTGTAGATCCGCAATTTGCGGACTGCAAAACAGTTGTGGACATGTGAATGGACCTTTAGTTTTATTTTTTAACTGAACACTTGTTTACTCCATCTAACACCTCATCATTTGAATATTATGATGTCACAATTAGATTCTCCACCAATCCGATGGTTTATGAGTCCCAGAATATAATTTGCATATTCACTTCTGGGGAGCCATCAAACTAGATGAGGGTGGTCATTGTACAATTCCAGCAGCTCCCAGCAAACAAAGCTTTCAACGTTCCATCACAATGCTTCATCGTGGAACCAATGACGCCAATAAGTGATCACTCTCTGGAAAACAAGTTAATTTTTCCCCTTCGGGCCGTTTTGATTGCTTCACAGCTATAAAAGATTTGCATTTATTCGCCAGGAAACTGGCTTTTAAGAAAATATTTAATAAGAACACTCCCCAGGATCCTTTCACCACTATTGGAGAAAAAGATGCACTAGCCACTTGAATGGAACTGTTGGAGGAACAAGAGACTGTAGAGAGATCTGAAGGGGGTAAGTTTCCCTCATCCCTCTTACCTAAATCTACACGTTTTCCCATGCTGACATAGTTTCCTAATATTCATGCATTTGTGCAGTTAGTATCCAGAGGATTCCAACAGATTGTACCAGATACACATACGACCAATTTGACAAAACCACAGAGACAGACAGCTCAAGAATTAAAGAACATGAAAGATGTAGTTTTCAAACAAGCCGATAAAGGCGGAAATGTAGTAATTTGGCCTAAAAAAACAATACGACAAAGAAGCATTCCGGCAACTGAGAGACAGTTCATGTTACAACAAATTATCTTATAACCCAAGTGATTTAAATCTTAACTTACAAGAATCATTTTAACAGCTAGATATAATGGGGTTATAACTAAAAAACAAGCTGATTGCTTGATTCCGGACTGTCCGAAGATTGCAAGTTTGTATTTGCTCCCCAAAATTCATAAGAACTCTACACATCCACCTGGGCTCCCTATTGTGTCCGGGGCGGGTAACCTCTGTGAACCTGTATGCAAATTTATTGATTTTATATTGAAACCTTTGGTGGAGCAGCTTCCTTCTTTCTTTAAGGACATAACAGATTTTCTACGTCGTTTAACCCTTAGACCTTCAGCGCCTTACATGTACGGCGCTGGAGCGATGGGGACACATGGCGCCCGCTCGCACTTGCGGCGGGCGCCATGGCCTGCAAGTCTCTGCTGTTTCTAACAGCAGAGACTTGCGGGTACTTACCGCCATCGGCGGTTTCCTCTTCAGCAATTAGATGCCGTGATCACGAGATCACGGCATCTAGTAGGGCAAAAACCCGGAAGCGTATGCTTCCGGATGGTGTACAGACGCCCCATGTGGTCAAATGTGGTGTCTGTACACGATCTGAAAGCTGTAAACCTCGCTGATGAGGTTTACAGCTTTCAAAGTGCAATTCTTATTCTGGCCACTAGATGGCAGGCCAGGATAAGAAATTAGCAAATTCGGTTTTTAATTCAAAATTAAAAAGCCCTGATTGCTCATAAAGAAAAAATAAAAAACACTATCTATTTGCTCATATTTGAGCTTTAAAATAATCACAAAAAATTTAAAAAAATGTTAAAAAAATATAATAAAAAAAAATTAAGTTTAAATCACCCCCCTTTCCGTATAATTAAAAAATAAATACCTAAATAACAATAAAAATAGACATCATGGGTATCACCATGACCGAAAACGCCCCTTACTTTTAAAATATAAAAAAAATTTCCAATATGGCGAATTGTGTGGAGGAAAAAAGCATCAAAATGGCGATTCGCTTTAAAAAAAATTAAAGAAAAAGTGATCAAAAAGTCATAAACACCCCAGAATGGTATCAATAAAAACTTCAGATCGCACCGCAAAAAATGAGCCCCCATACAGCTCCGTACACAAGTTATAGGGGTCAAGATATGACAAAAAAAAAAGTCCAACTTTATAATTATTTTATCACTATCAAAACGCAGGAAAAACTATACATATTAGGTATCGCCGGATTCGTACTGACCAGTAGAATGAAAGTAACTGGTCAGTTTTAATGAACATCGAACGCTGTAAGTAAAAAACCCGCAGAACTGTAGCGAAATAGCTTTTTTTTTGCAATTTCACCCGATTTGGAATTTTTTCCCCGCTTCCCACTACACCATATGCAATATTAAATGGTGGCGTTGGAAAGTACAACTTGTCCCGCAAGAAACAAGCCCTCATACAGCTATGTGAACAGAAAAATAAAACAGTTATGGCTCTTAGTTAAGGCAGGGAGCGCAAAACGAAAACGCAAAGCCAAAAAAATCTCCGGTACCGAAAAGGTTAAATGAACTGCATTTGGAATCGGATATGTGGATAGCAACCTGTGATGTAGAATCACTCTATACCAGTATTCGACATAAGGATGGAATTGAAGCAGTACGATTTTTTCTTACTATGTCTGACATCAGTGAACAGATGGGTGAGTTCGTTTTAGAACTTCTTGATTTTGTTTTAACACATATTCTTTCTTTTTGAAAGTACATTCTACCTACAGCTCCAGGGAACAGCCATGGAGGCAGCCTGTGCGCCGTCTTATGCTAATCTGTTCCTGGGGCCATGGAAAAGGATGATCTTTCTTATGAATTAAGTTCCACTTGTCAGCGGGATTCAGATGTGGGCCCGCTACATCGATGACATTTTCATTGTGTGGCAGGGCCCACAGGATGACTTTGGCCGACTGGTCTACCAACCTAACAGTAACAATCTGAATATTAAATTGACTTATAGGGTGGAACATTCAGGCTTGGATTTTTTGGATGTCAAAATCCTGGTGGATGAGGATGGACGAGTAACAACAGAACTTTTTTGTAAGGAAACATCCACTAATGCGTTACTACATGCCAAGTCATGCCATCCCAGGAATCTCATACATAACATTCCATATAGCCAATTTCTTAGTCTACGTCGTATCTGCTCTTCAAATGAGACTTTTGAAAAACAATCAGTCGAATTAATCCAGAGCAGTGATGCCCAACCTGCCGGGCCACTGCACTGATAGATTTCCTATTCAAAAACTGTGTCCCTCCGGGGGGCGTGGCCTGCACGCTGATGGCGCCGGCTGCTTGATGCTGTAGCTCCGTTTCCATCTCCTTCAATTTCACCCCAAAGCGGCACAATAAGAGTGGGGATTGTACCCACGTTAGCAGAATCCTTCTCTCTCACGATGGGGAAGATCAAGAGACGCCCAGCTCCTGCTAAACTTACCGAATTCTTCGGCAAGGTTTCATCCCCCGACTCGGGCCTAGCGCATGTTTCACAGCCTGTGCTTCCGGCCTCTCCGGCCTCCTCCTCAAGTCCCCGCTCGGGCTCTGGAGTTGAAGAGAACTCTATCCCCGGCAGCCATCCCTTAACTGAAGGTACGCTGCGTTCTTTATTGGACTCCCTACGAACTTCCCTCAAGGATGATATGAGAGGGATGATACAAGACCTAAAGCGGGAAATCCATCAACTAGGTGACCGCACATCCCATGTGGAAAACAAGATGGCGGAGCTAGCAGCTTCACATAATGCCTTAATAGATGCGAACGAAGCTTTGGAGGAGGAGGTAAATAGACTGTCTGCTAAGATGTGTGACATGGAAGATAGGCATCGACGCAACAATGTTCGCCTGAGGGGGATCCCGGAGACGGTTGGTTCGGAGGAACTAGAACCCCTGTTGAAAGATCTACTTAAAGCGGCTATGCCGACACTTTCAGATATGGATGCCACCATTGATCGTATTCACAGGATACCTAAGCCGGCGGGCTTACCTCCATCTGTGCCACGCAATGTTTTGGCCAGGATCCACTTTTTTCAAACGAAAGAAGCGTTCCTCCGAGTTCTCCGACAAAATCCTGTGCCCACTGAGCTCTTTAAGGATATAGCTGTATACCCGGATCTATCCGCAGCAACGTTGGCAAAACGGCGGGAATTCGCTGAATCTACCAAGGTGCTTTGGGCACATCAGGTCAGGTACCGCTGGGGATTTCCAGTTCGCCTGCTCATTTTCTACAATGGAGCCCAACATGTCTACCGTACTGCTCAGATGGCGATGCAGAAGATACACGACTGGGGCCTGCTTACTTCACTTACCGGAGACAAGAGTCCTCAACGGAATGGACAGGACCAGACCCCTCAGGACTGAGGCAAGATGAGAGGACTACTTCAGTTCAACTATTTTGTGGGACGTTCTCCTACTGCCCTTTTTCCTTTTGAATCATCTTGGGGTGTATTGGGGACGCTATGTTCTTCTAGTTACCCCTACTTGGTGTGACTCATTCGGAGTCACGTTCTTGGACGTTTTCCTGGCCGTCTATGGCTAAGTATATTGTTCTATTTCAATTTTGTTGTTTTTTCCCATTGTTTTTGTTTTTCCCTGTTCCTTTTTTGAAATGCATGAGGTACTTTGCTTTTATTTTTCCTAGGCATGTTAATCAGTGGTTAGGATGCATGGTGAACAAGCCCAATGAGAACATATGGGGTTCAGAGTCTCTCCTTCTTGTTCCAATATGGGTATAAAAATCTTATCCTTAAATGTTAAGGGGTTAAATTCCCCATACAAGAGATCACAGCTATGGCAGGAAGCTATACATTCTCACTGTGACGTATTGTTTGCACAAGAAACTCATCTGTTACCTGTAGATGCTCAAAGATGTGCACACCGTCTGTTTCCACATGTGTACTATTCACACTCCCTTAAGAAACACGCAGGAGGTGTACTGGTTGCTATACGAAATATGACATCCTTCTCATTGCAAAAATGTATAATTGACCCTGGTGGCCGGTATGTGATATTAATTTGTCTGTTGGATAACAAGCCATATACTCTGGCAGCGGTTTACGCGCCTAACTCTCATCAACTGCGATTTCTGAAAAGATTCCTGAACAAAGTTATGGCCTCCGCAATTGGCTCCATCATAATTGGTGGGGACTTTAATGTTCCCATGGACGTTACTTTAGATTGTAATAGAATCTCCACTTCTTCTAGAGTGGGACTTAAGCAAACCCTGCTAGATTACCCCCTTCATGATATATGGAGGTATCAACACGCGGGGGAGAGGGATTATACTTTTATATCTCAGGTCCACTTGTCTCAGACTAGAATAGATTATTTTTTGATTTCCACAGATCTTATTCATAAAACCAAGACATCTCATATTGGCACTGCCACGTGGTCGGATCATGCTCCGATTACTCTAGTTTTAGACACTGATGTCCCTAGTCCCTCTCCTCCGCAGTGGAGATTAAATCCGTATATTCTGCGGTGCCCACACCGCATTGATACATTTCGCTCACATTTAAAAGAATATTTTGCACTCAATGATGTGGATGATATCGCAATCACCTCATTATGGGGAGCTCAAAAAGCCTTTATGAGAGGTCTCTTCCTCAAGGAGGCGTCTAGACTCAAAAGAGCGAGGGAGAAGGATGTCTGTGACACTATACAATCACTACACTTAGTGGAAGAGCAACATAAGACTTCTCCTACGCAGGCGCTACAACAGCAAATAACTGATTTACGTTTCAAGTTGCGATCTCTACTGTTATATAAATTTGAGCATTCCTCCCGCCGCATGAAGGCTCGTTTTTATCACATGGGGGATCGTTCCGGAGCACTGTTGGCTAAAAGATTGCACCGCAGAATGGCTTCCTCTAGAATTGAGTCCTTTCAGTTCCCAAATGGGACGATTATTACTCATCCCCAGAAAATTGCGGATGCTTTCGCTTCTTTCTATTCCACTTTGTACAATCTTAGGGATGATCCCAATACTGTTCAACCAACTGGTGACACCATACAAAGCTTCCTAGAATCTATCTCTCTCCCCTCCATTACCATGGAGGATTTAGAGACACTCAATTTGCCTATAACAGAAGTAGAGTTAAGGCAGACCCTAAGATCCCTTAAACAGAATAAAGCCCCCGGCCCAGATGGCTATATTGCAGAATACTATAAAACTTTCGCCCCTGAGCTGATCCCATATCTTACTAGATTATTCAGTTACTTTTTTGTCTCAGGACATATCCCGAAAGATATGTTAAATGCCACGATAGTCACCTTACCTAAACCTGGCAAACCGCCTACTCACCCTGCCAACTTCCGTCCCATCTCCTTACTAAATGTGGACTTAAAGCTATTCTCTAAACTATTAGCCACTAGGCTTTACAAAGTCCTGCCTAAACTAGTATCAGAAGATCAAGTAGGCTTTGTTCCCAGGCGTCAGTGTAGAGATGGGACGAGAAGATTGATAGATCTGGTTCAGCTGGCGGAGGTTTCTAGGACCCCCACTGTATTCCTGTCATTGGATGCTGAAAAAGCGTTTGACAGGGTGCATTGGGGGTTCCTACACAAAGTGTTGCAAAAATTTGGGCTTCGGGGCTCAGTATTGCAGGCTATTATGGGTTTGTACTCTGACCCGGAGGCGAGGGTATTGGCGTCTGGTTTCCTCTCTGAGCCTTTCCAAATAACGAACGGCACACGTCAGGGGTGCCCCCTATCCCCATTAGTATTCGTGTTGGTTATGGAACCATTGGCGGAACTTATGCGCACGAATGGCCAGATCAAAGGGGTCCAAGTGGGTTCTCAATCTCACGTTATAGGCCTCTATGCCGATGATGTAATACTCTCTTTAACAGCACCTGATACTTCTATTGTAGAAGCCCACAAAATATTAGAGAGTTTTTCCAGAGTATCATACTATAAGCTTAATGTTAGTAAGTCTTCTATTTTGCCTGTGCAGATCGGAGAGGAGACCAGAGCCAAGATACAAAGGGATTTTGAATTCCAGTGGAAAGATGACTATATTTCGTACCTTGGAATACTCATCCCGGTGTCGGTGAAGAACTTGGTAGCTCTCAATTATAGGGAACTGCAAAAGGAGCTGGCAGGCGAGTATGAGAGGTACTCCAATCTTTGTTTATCCTGGATCGCAAGGATTAATACGGTTAAAATGGTGATTCTCCCGAAGATCTTGTATAGGTTTAGATGCATTCCTCTGCGAGTTCCGGCCCGTGTTATCAAACAGATCCAAGGGGGTATGTTAAGATTCATATGGAATGCCTCTGCACCACGTATATCTAAAAAGGCCTTGTTCCCCCCTATGCGACATGGGGGACTTGGGGTACCTGACCTGCAAAAATATTATATTGCTAGTCTGATTGATCACACCAGGGAATGGTGGAGACCGAGTAATTCTCAGAGATGGATCCAGTTAGAAGAATCCCTGATTAAAGGGAGCTCTCTACACACATACCTAGCAGCCCACTCAATACGCAAGTTGACTCATCAATTACCTCTGTCTTCTATGCAAGCATCATTGTTTGCCTGGGATCACCTATTGCAAACATTACCACCCAACCCATTTCCCATTTTGGATTTCCCACTTGGGGTATTGGAACATCATATACCACATTTGAATCTATCCCTATGGAAGGCCAAAGGTATTGACTCTATAGGCAAACTGTACCAGGGGGGTATACTTAGGGACTTTGCCTCTTTGCATGACTCTTTTTCTATACCTAATACTGGCTTCTACCAATTTTTGCAAATCAGACATTTTTTAAATTCAGTGCCTATGACCACTTCTCTCCCTTCCTCCTCACCATTACACTCCCTTATGACCAACTCAGAAAATCCTCTCAGAGGGCTTTCTACCATATACTCTGAGCTGATATTATCCCGAGGCCATTCCAAAGATGCCTTTATGCTTAAATGGGAGGAGGAAATGGGTAAAGCATTCTCGACTGAGGAGTGGACAGCGGCTTTGTACTGGTCTATTAAATGCTCGCATTGCATCAACCATGCAGAACAAAGTAGAAAAATCCAATTAAGGTGGTACTTAACGCCTGACAGATTATCTCATGTCATCACAGACTATTCGCCTCTATGCTGGAGGAAATGCGGAGTCAGAGGCTCTCCCACGCATATGTGGTGGCACTGCCCGTCAGTTTCTCCCTTGTGGAGGGAAATAGAACAGTTGATAGAGTCTGTTTTGGACATACGTATCCCGTTATCCCCGGAATTGGCAATCTTGGGTATTGGCCTACAGGGGATAATCCCGTCTTGCCGGTGGCTGGTATCACATATCCTGACAGCCACCCGGAAGGTAATAGCCCGTCACTGGAAACAACCTATTACCCCTGTCTGCTCAGAAGTGGTTCAACTAATCAACTTGCACATGGTATATGAGTTGGTCTTTGCCTCCTCCTTGCGGTCCAGGATCAAAGCCCATAACCATTGGGTCATGTGGCTCTCTAGTACATTTGCTATTCCTCTGCCATCTTCTTTACTGTGAGGGGATTACCCTTGCCCTTGCTGTATGCTCACTATTTGGGGGTTGACGCACCACTGAATTGTATATTCATGACTTGTTCATGGGGCTTGCCTAGACTGTGCAGCCTGTTAAGCCTACTATCTAGACATGTCTTATGTGTGATATGATGTACCTCCTGCATTGTATTGTATTTATTTTCTTTTATTTTGTTTCCTTTTTTTCTCATCATAATATTGCATTGATGATTTGTATTGCAATTCTTTCAAAAACAATAAAAATTTATTGTTCAAAAAAAAAACTGTGTCCCTCCGCTTGCCCTGCATCCTACCATCTCAGACATGCACAATTAGTGCCGGCAGTGGCCACCCCCGGCTCCTCCTCGCTGAAGTCTCCGCCCACGAAAGCGAGGCAGGAGCGGGAAAAGTCTTGTAGCTCCCACCCCCACAGAGTTCGCTGCAAGAAGGACAGACGCGGCCTTCCCTGCCTAAAAGACAGCCGGATAGAGGGGATTTCAGATAGGACTGTTTTCAATAAGGTCTATCAACAATTCAACATGTATGTTGGCCCTGTTTGACTGACCTACATACAGTATAACATCAAGTTGTGGCTGCCCCCATACAGTATAACGTCTCCTTGTGGCTGCCCTCATACAGTATAACGTCTCCTTGTGGCTGCCCTCATACAGTATAACGTCTCCTTGTGGCCGCCCTCATACAGTATAACGTCTCCTTGTGGCTGCCCCATACATTGCAAAGTGTCCTTGTGGCTGCCCCCATACAGTATAATGTCTCCTTGTGTCCCCCATACAGTATAACGTCTCCTTGTGGCTGCCCCCATACAGTATAACATCTCCTTGTGGCTGCCCTCATACAGTATAACGTCACGTTGTGGCTGCCCCCATACAGTATAACGTCTCCTGGTGGCTGCCCCCATACAGTATAACATCTCCTTGTGGCTGCCCTCATACAGTATAACGTCACGTTGTGGCTGCCCCCATACAGTATAATGTCTCCTTATGGCTGCCCCCATACAGTATAACGTCTGCTGGTGGCTGCCCCCATACGGTATAACGTCTGCTGGTGGCTGCCCCCATACAGTATAATGTCTCCTTATGGCTGCCCCCATACAGTATAACGTCTGCTGGTGGCTGCCCCCATACAGTATAACATCTCCTTGTGGCTGCCCTCATACAGTATAACGTCTCCTTGTGGCTGCCCTCATACAGTATAACGTCTCCTGGTGGCTGCCCTCATACAGTATAACGTCTCCTGGTGGCTGCCCTCATACAGTATAACGTCTCCTTGTGGCTGCCCTCATACAGTATAACCTCTCCTTGTGGCTGCCCTCATACAGTATAACGTCTCCTGGTGGCTGCCCTCATACAGTATAACGTCTCCTTGTGGCTGCCCCCATACAGTATAACGTCACGTTGTGGCTGCCCCCATACAGTATAATGTCTCCTTATGGCTGCCTTCATATAGTATAACGTCACGTTGTGGCTGCCCCCATACAGTATAATGTCTCCTTATGGCTGCCTTCATACAGTATAACGTCACGTTGTGGCTGCCCCCATACAGTATAATGGCTCCTTGTGGTCCCAAGTGTTTTTTTAATGGGTATTTATCACTATATATATATTTTATTCTTGAAATAAATTTGTTTATATAGTTATTGTGGGAATATTTTTGATATTGCCCAACCCTAAGCAGTACAATTATTTTGTGCTGCGACTGGAGACCCCATCTCCCCACGTCTGTCAGTACAGACCTCATCAGTACCTTCAGCCAGGCATCAGAGCACATCGGAGAAGGTGAGGACAAGTCAGAAGAGTTGTATGGAGGATGGTAGTGGTGGGAAGTGTATTTTACTAAGTCTGGTGTCCATTTGTGGAGAGATTTTCTTGCATTCCACTCCTTAGTCTTGCCATCTACAGTTATGTGCCCCCTTCATAGTAATAATGCTCACATGTGACCTCTTCACTGTCCTAATGCCCAGATATGTGCCCTCTACACAGTACCACAATTATTTTGTGCTGCGACTGGAGACCCCATCTCCCTACGCCTGTCAGTACAGACCTCAGCTGTAGAAAATGGCAGAAGGGAAGAAACGTAAAGTTGATTCTGAGTGCAGATATTTTCACGAGAAGTGGACAAATTTGTACTTTTTTGTGCAACAAGACAAGAAGCCTTTATGCCTCATTTGTAAGGACAGTGTTGCAGTTTTCAAGGAGCACAATATCAAACGACACTATGACAGCAAACACAAGATAAATTATGACCAATATGTTGGTGTGTGCCATGAACAGAAAATTGTCAAATTGCGTGAAGAATTAGATCGATTAAGAAAAATGTTCAATAAAAAGAGAAAAGAAAATGAAGCAGCCATTCGTGCAAGTTTTCGGGTGGCTCATATATTGAGTAAGAAAGCCAAACCATTTTCTGAAGGTGAATGTGTGAAAAAGTGCATTTTGGCTCTAGTGGAAGAATTGTGCTAAAAAAAAAAAAAGGGTGCAATTGAAGCTGTTAGCCTGTCATGAATGACAATAACAAGACGAGTGGAAGATTTGGGAGGCGATCTTATGCTGCAACTGAAGACAAGAGCAGGCCAGTTTGAAATGTTTTCAATTGCTGCTGATGAGTCTACAGACATAAGTGAAACTGCTCAATTGCTAGTGTTCATTCACGGTATAAACTCTACATTTGAAGTTATTGAAGAACTGGCAGAGCATGAATGGAACAACCACTGGTGAAGATTTGTTCAGAGAAGTATCAGAAGTTATTGATTAGCTTTGCCTGGACTGGAGCAAGTTAATAGGAGTGACTTCAGATGGTGCAAGAAGCATGGTTGGACGGCACAGTGGTTTGGTAGCTAGAGTACGTCAAAAAGTGATAGAATCCAATGGTTCTCCACCACTGGAACTCCACTGCATAATTCATCAACAAAATCTTTGTGGGAAGCAGTTGAGCTTGGAACATGTTATGAAGGTTGTTGTTAAATGTGTAAACTTCATACGATCACATGCACTGAATCACAGGACTTTCAGAGAATTTCTCATTGAAGTTGAATCTGAACATGAAGATGTTGTTTATCACAGTGAAGTCGACGCAAAGTGTTGAAATGCTTTTTTGACCTGAGACATGAGATTTCTCTCTTCATGTCTCAAAAATCAAAACAGCTTCTTGAGATCATTAACTCAACACAAATCAAGCCTACAATAAACTAGAAATGCACAAAGAGTACAAGAAAATGACACAAGCTTTATTGTATCATATATCAATACATTTAAAATACACATAAAACGTAAAGCATTATGGGTGGTGGAAGGAAATTACCGGTAATTAATTTGTCCGATCATGTACTGACTGAACCTTAGGTTGAGGTTTTAGGCTTGGGCTTGTCGTTTGTTCCAGATGCTAAATTTGATTTTTTCACAGCATTGAAGAATGTTCATCTGTTCGCCCAGAATCTGATTTTTAAGAAATTACATCATAAGGGTCCCTCCGAGTTTCCACTTAATAGCCCTGAGGAACAAGAAGCCCTTAAGATTTTATAACAACTGTTAGAGGAACAGGAGGAAGACACGATAAGTAGGTTCCCACAAATCATTATACCAAGATCAAAAAAATATCCTCCTTTGTCCATTTGCCCGAATGTGGATATATTTGTCAAACTGGTAACGGAGGATCTGAGGAAAATTTCAAGTATGAGATGTGGTGGGAACTTGACCTTTGAACAACAAAGGGCTGTGAAGGACCTTAAAAATTTAAAAGGAGTGATAATTAAACCTTCAGATGAGGGTGGGAACATGGTATTGTGGCCCACTATCATGTATGAGAGGGAGGTATTTAGACAATTGAGAGATCAACAATGTTACAAGAGACTGACATATAACCCCTTATCAGAATATCAGGAGATAATGCGATCTATCTTGTTGGAGGCGGTGGACAATGGGGTTATTACAGATAAGGAGATGAAATACCTGATTACAGAGGACCAAACTGTACCCACCTTTTATTTACTGCCCAAGGTCCATAAAAATGAGAAGGTTCCTCCTGGTCGTCCTATAGTGTCTGGTATAAATGGGCCCTTTGATCCAATATGCAAACTGATTGACCACGTATTAAGACCTTTGGTCAGTAACTTACCTTCCCATCTTAAGGACACGGGTGATGTATTGAAGAGGCTGGACGGCATCCATCTGGAATCTGATATGATCATTGTGACATGTGACGTGGAGTCACTTTACATGTCGATAAAACATGAAGATGGGTTAACAGCGGTCCAACACTTCCTGATGTCCTCAGCAATAAATGGTGAGTTCAGCAGTTTGATCACCAGGTTACTGGTTTTTGCCCTCCATCATAACTTCTTTGTTTTCAAGGAATTTTAATATCTACAGCTCCAGGGAACAGCGATAGGGGCGTCTTGTGCGCCCTCATACGCTAATTTGTTCCTGGGGATGTGGGAGAGGAAAATATTTCTAACGGAATCTGTACAGTTAATAGAGCGGGTCCATATGTGGTGTCGCTTTATTGACGACATTTTGTTTATTTGGCAGGGCAGTCTTGGTGAACTCCGGACATTCATGGAGACTCTGAATGTGAACGACTTAAAAATATCAGATTAACATATAGGGCAGGCAGAACGGATATGGATTTCTTGGATCTTAAATTGGATGTTGATGATGAGAGTCTGATTCAGACCAACTTATATAGGAAGAAAACAGCTTTGAACAGTTTACTACATGCCACATCTTCTCACCCTCGGAAATTGATCTCAAGTATACCCATCGGGCAGTTTCTTAGAGTGAGAAGGATCTGTTCCAAGGACAGTGACTTTGAGATACAAGCTAGAGTCCTGAGTGATCGATTCCGTGAAAGGGGATATGATGAACGAGCTATTAAACAAGGCTACAGGAGAGCGAAGGGCCTGAAACGTGATCAACTCATCCACCCACAGGGGAAAGAAGGTACTAGAAAAGATAATGCTATCGTGAGGTTCATTACAACCTATAATCAAGTAGTGATTTCTTCAAAATAACAGCACTGTAGACTGGAAATGTCAATTGCTTATTATTCTTTATTTTACGTGTAAACGTTTTCGGCCAATACCCGGCCTTCCTCAGACACTGGAAGGAGATCCATTGTGTGAGATTACATTGTTGTCTTTTCTTGCCAAGATATTTGTTGTACTTATTCTTGATTACAGTGTTGTCTTTCTCCTAATGATGTGACATTCTGGAATATGTATACTCATACGGAGGATATCCGTTAGTCAGCCAAGTGTTGTTAGATCAGTCCAACCATATGCTTTACAATACATGCTTGGCAGCAAATATGGTACAATGTATGCTGACTATCTATTATATGATTTTGTTGTTCCCGTCTTGTGAACAATTGTTTTTTCTACCTCCTTCCAGTGTCTGAGGAAGGCCAGGTATTGGCCAAAAACGTTTACACGTAAAATAAAGAATAATAAGCAATTGACATTTCCAGTCTACAGTGCTGTTATTTTGAAGAAATCACTACTGGGGTGGGAACCCTATAACAGCATAAGCAGGGTGCCACAAAGAAAGTTTGTGCATTATTTTCCCAAATTTGATGAAGCACCTGCACCAAGATGACGAGTAACACCTTGTCGTTTGAACCTAAAGAGGTCACAGAGATCCTGTCACAAGTCATGGTCTCTGGAGACTTCCTCAAAACCCCAGCTTGCGAAATACAAGCAAAAGATCTTGAGAGAGAATCACGACGGCTCATGAACTACGAGCTGCACAGTGCAACACTGGCGGAATACTTGAGGGAGAAGATGATTCCTCGCGGTTTGAGAATAAGAACCCGACCGACCTTTTTTTAAAGATGACCCAGAGTTTTGCCAGAAATTTGAGCGCATACTCAATAAGTGCTCATTTGACATCATGACACTAACATTACAACAACTACAACTGGCGAGTAAGACAACAAAGGACCTCATACAAGCCATAGAGACCCAGTTACAGGGCTCCCTGCCGAAGGACGATCTCCAACATCTGCAAAATAAAGTCAAGAGCACAATGGTGGAGCAAAGGAAAGAAATAGAAACTACTAAGAGGAAGAAATTTCTAAGGGATAGCGAGGACTATAGACTGGACAAAGTCTACAAGTGGCCAGATAACTTTGGACGTACACGAAAACTGGGACCTAGATCTACATCACAGGATTCAATCCGCTCTATATCAAGCGGCAAGTCAAATAGATCCTCTTATCAGGTCCCCAACAATCACAGAGAGGTCCAAGGCGGATGCAGAAAGGAGGCACCCAAGCAAGCGGCACCATGGGATCCCAGGCATCCTCTTCAGTTACAACTAGATCTCAGGTAGATTGTCTGGTCTTTAATATCTCATCTTATACATTAAGTCCAGCCGAATTAAGTCTACTACAAAAGGGATTGTCCTTTTGTCCATCATACCAACTAGACACTTTCCAATTAGACATTGATTTACAACGTCTATTTAGGAATGTGCGCCTTAAGGTACACTTCTCCACACAATCACCACGTAATAAGACCACTAAGGAGCCCCCAAAAGAATCTCTCATAACTGCTAAGGAACTTGGCCTACGGAACAAGAGTTCATACTTACCCCCTAGAACCTACACCCCAGTGGAGGCTTTCATTGAGCTTGTCCAAAGGGACTTTGAGATTTTCCTTAAAGATGTTACGAAACACAAATACAAACACGCATCTAATCTAAATTCAAGGGAGAGACAGGCATTACAAACATTAAAACAAACCAATCATCTGATTTTCAAACCAGCGGATAAAGGGGGTGCCCTAGTGGTTATGGATAAAAATAAATATATAGCTGAAATCAATCGTCAGTTACTCAACACCACAGTGTATAAAAAACTACCACACAATCCTACCATAGACATCAAACTACAGATATCAAATATTATAGGACGATACCTACAAAAGGGAGTAATCTATAAAGCCATGGCAGACTTCCTAGTTAAACACAATCCCAGCACACCTGTCTTCTATGTTTTGCCCAAAATACATAAAGACTTCAATAATCCACCAGGTCGCCCTATCGTGGCTTCTACCGAATCCATACTGTCACCATTGTCAATTTTTGTCGAGAAATTACTGACACCCTACGTTAAACTGAAAAAAATCCTTCCTCTTAGACACCTCAACATTCCTGGAGCTCATCAGGGACATTAATACTCTAAAACAAGACAGCATTCTAGTCACCTGGGATGTCACTAGTTTATATACGTCCATTGAACATGAAAAGGGGATCGAGGCAGTAAAAAAACTCCTTGATACCACGGAACTACACAGAGAGGTACAAACACTTTGTGTTGAATTATTAGAGCTGGTATTACGCAATAACTTCTTCTTATTTGGGGATAATTTCTATCTCCAGATACAAGGCACAGCAATGGGGTCTAATATGGCCTCGCCATACGCAAACTGCTTCATGGCAAATTTTAAGGAAACATATGTATACCCTCACATTTTGTTTCAAACACACGTCAAATCTTGGAAGAGATACATTGACGATGTGTTCTGTATTTGGGACGGCGCAGTGGAAACATTATTGGAATTCCATGACTACCTTAATTCCATATACCATAAACTTGCAATT
>ONZH01022784.1:0-60468 GCA_900303285.1 Rhinella marina | reverse complement strand
TACACGGCTGTGTACCTTGAAATATACAATATCTAGGCCATTTAATTGGCCACTGTACTGTGCGTTCTCTGCTAAATTATTTCACATACCTGGTGTAAATACCCACCGTCTGTTCAGGTTACTACAGCGGCTGTGTACCTTGAAATATACAATATCTAGGCCTTTAATAGGCCACTGTACTGTGCGTTCTCTTGGCTAACATTATTTCACAATACCTGGTGTAAATACCCACCGTCTGTTCAGTTACTACACGGCTGTGTACCTTGAAATATACATATCTAGGCCATTTAATTGGCCACTGTACTGTGCGTTCTCTTGCTAAATTATTTCACATACCTGGTGTAAATACCCACCGTCTGCTTACAGTTACTACACGCGGCTGTGTACCTTGAAATATACAATATCTAGGCCTTTTAATTGGCCACTGTACTGTGCGTTCTCTTGCTAAATTATTTCACATACCTTGGTGTAAATACCCACCGTCTGTTCAGTTAGTACACGGCTGTGTACCTTGAAATATACAATATCTAGGCCATTTAATTGGCCACTGTACTGTGCGTTCTCTTGCTAAATTATTTCACATACCTGGTGTAAATACCCACCGTCTGTTCAGTTAGTACACGGCTGTGTACCTTGAAATATACAATATCTAGGCCATTTAATTGGCCACTGTACTGTGCGTTCTCTTGCTAAATTATTTCACATACCTGGTGTAAATACCCACCGTCTGTTCAGTTACTACACGGCTGTGTACCTTGAAATATACAATATCTAGGCCATTTAATTGGCCACTGTACTGTGCGTTCTCTTGCTAAATTATTTCACATACCTGGTGTAAATACCCACCGTCTGTTCAGTTACTACACGGCTGTGTACCTTGAAATATACAATATCTAGGCCATTTAATTGGCCACTGTACTGTGCGTTCTCTTGCTAAATTATTTCACATACCTGGTGTAAATACCCACCGTCTGTTCAGTTACTACACGGCTGTGTACCTTGAAATATACAATATCTAGGCCTTTTAATAGGCCACTGTACTGTGCGTTCTCTTGCTAAATTTTTTCACATACCTGGTGTAAATACCCACCGTCTGTTCAGTTACTACACGGCTGTGTACCTTGAAATATACAATATCTAGGCCTTTTAATAGGCCACTGTACTGTGCGTTCTCTTGCTAAATTTTTCACATACCTGGTGTAAATACCCACCGTCTGTTCAGTTACTACACGGCTGTGTACCTTGAAATATACAATATCTAGGCCTTTTAATAGGCCACTGTACTGTGCGTTCTCTTGCTAAATTATTTCACATACCTGGTGTAAATACCCACCGTCTGTTCAGTTACTACACGGCTGTGTACCTTGAAATATACAATATCTAGGCCTTTTAATAGGCCACTGTACTGTGCGTTCTCTTGCTAAATTATTTCACATACCTGGTGTAAATACCCACCGTCTGTTCAGTTACTACACGGCTGTGTACCTTGAAATATACAATATCTAGGCCATTTAATTGGCCACTGTACTGTGCGTTCTCTTGCTAAATTATTTCACATACCTGGTGTAAATACCCACCGTCTGTTCAGTTACTACACGGCTGTGTACCTTGAAATATACAATATCTAGGCCATTTAATTGGCCACTGTACTGTGCGTTCTCTTGCTAAATTATTTCACATACCTGGTGTAAATACCCACCGTCTGTTCAGTTACTACACGGCTGTGTACCTTGAAATATACAATATCTAGGCCTTTTAATAGGCCACTGTACTGTGCGTTCTCTTGCTAAATTATTTCACATACCTGGTGTAAATACCCACCGTCTGTTCAGTTACTACACGGCTGTGTACCTTGAAATATACAATATCTAGGCCTTTTAATAGGCCACTGTACTGTGCGTTCTCTTGCTAAATTTTTTCACATACCTGGTGTAAATACCCACCGTCTGTTCAGTTACTACACGGCTGTGTACCTTGAAATATACAATATCTAGGCCTTTTAATTGGCCACTGTACTGTGCGTTCTCTTGCTAAATTATTTCACATACCTAATTATATACCCAAATATTGTATTTGCAACCAAAAAAAAATAAAATGCGGAGGGGGGCTAGCGGAATCGGACGTGGACGAGGACGGGGGCGCGGAAATGCTGTTGGTGGCCTTGTTGAAGCCAGTGGGGATACAATGCGTGCTGGTGAGGGTCAGCCAGGATCACACTTATCCAGAATCCCTGCCTTTATGGGACAGTTAAGCAGGGGGCGAGTTACACCGCTGTTGAGGCCTGAGCAGGTTGAACAGGTGGTGCAATGGATAGCCGATAGCGCTTCCACACAGTTGTCCACCAGCCAGTCATCCACACAGTCTCACTCTGACCCTCCTTCCTCCACACCTGGCCAACAGAGTCATCCCACCCTTGACCCCTCCCAGGAGCTCTTTTCGGGTCCTTTTTCAGATGTGCCGGAAGAATCCCAGGAGCTAGCAGAGGAATTTGTTTGTAGTGATGCCCAAACACTTGAGTTTTCGCCATCTCCTGCTGATGTGGACCCTGAACCAGCATCTGTTATCATGAGCGATGATGATGATGAGACGCAGTTGCCATCAAGGGAGGCTGTTGGAATGTCCAGTGGGCAGGAGGAGGAGCAGAGTGAGGAAGTGGAAGAGGAGGTGGTGGATGACGAAATGACCGACCCCACTTGGCCAGGGGTGATGTCCAGCGAGGGAAAGCAGTGGAGAGGTGGTGGTCTGCGCAGCACCGAAAAAGGCAGCAAGAGGCAGAGGGATGTCCACAGGCAGAGGGATGTCCACAGGCAGAGGGATGTCCAGAGGCAGAGGGATGTCCAGAGGCAGAGGGATGTCCACAGGCAGAGGGATGTCCACAGGCAGAGGGATGTCCAGAGGCAGAGGACAGTCCAGACAGAGTAGTGAGGCCACAGCCAGCACGGCCGAAGCTGTTCCCGGCAGCGGGCAGTCGCGTGAAGCTCCCCCATCGAGGCCTCGTACTTCTGTGGTGTGGAGATTTTTTAATGTTTGTGCGGATGACAAACTGAGCGCGGTTTGCACACTCTGCCACTCAAAACTGAGTAGGGGCTCTGAGAAGAGCAATCTGACCACCTCAGGCATGCGGCGTCACTTGGAAGTCAAGCACTGGGCTGAGTGGGAGAGAGCAAACGCAATACAACCTGCGCCCGGTCCTGCTGCCACTGCCTCTTCCCCTTTGTTGTGTGCTGCCACTGCGGTCCAGACCTCCAGCCAGGACACCTCCACATCTGCCTCTGCCTCGGCTACTTTGGGGCCTTCTCCTTCAGCCCTCCCCTTCCCCCGCCTCTTCGCCTGCACCTTCACACTCCTCGTCCCATCAACTGTCCATCTCGCAGGCGTTCGACCGCAGGCGGAAGTACGCCTCGAGTCACCCCCAAGCCCAAGCCTTAAACTGCCACATCTCCAAACTGCTGGCCCTGGAGATGTTGCCGTTTAGGCTTGTGGAGACGCAGGCCTTCCGCGACCTGATGGCGGCTGCCGCACCTCGCTATTCCGTCCCTAGCCGCCACTACTTTTCCCGGAGTGCCGTCCCCGCCCTGCACCAGCACGTGTCGCGTAACATCAGGCGGGCCCTGAGGTACGCAGTCAGCGCAAAGGTCCACTTGACCACCGACTCGTGGACAAGCGCTTGCGGCCAGGGACGCTACATCTCTTTGACGGCACACTGGGTGAATGTAGTGGAAGCGGGGACGGGGTCGCAAACAGAGACGGCCTACCTACCACCCCCGCCCAAGATTGCCAGCATGGGTTCTGATAAACCCCCCCTCCTCCTCCTCCTCCTCCTGTGCCTTAACATCTCCCTCAGCCGCTAGCTGGAAGCGTTGCAGCACTGGCGCGGGGAGACGTCAGCAGGCGGTGCTAAAGCTCATCAGCTTGGGCGACAGGAAGCACAGCGCCCCAGAGGTGAGGGACGCCATATTGCAGCAGACGGAGATGTGGCTGTCGCCGCTGCAGCTAGGACCAGGCATGGTCGTGTGCGATAACGGCCGTAACCTGGTGGCGGCTCTGGAGCTTGCCGAACTCAATCACGTACCATGCCTGGCCCACGTTTTTAATCTGGTAGTCCAAAAATTTCTAAAGACTTACCCCAACCTGGCAGAGCTACTGGTGAAAGTGCGGCGCTTGTGCGCTCACTTTCGGAAGTCAACTGTAGCTGCTGCTAGCTTAAAAAAACTCCAGCAACGCCTCCATTTGCCTGAACATCGGCTGTTGTGCGACCTGCCGACTCGCTGGAATTCCACCTATTCCATGTTGGCCAGGGTGTGTGAGCAGCAGAGAGCATTGATGGAGTACCAGATTATGAATCCACGCGTGCCTCCAACTCAGCTCCCTCAGTTTGCCAACCACGAGTGGCCATGGATGGCAGACATATGCGATGTACTGCGTATCTTTGAGGAGTCCACCAAGAAGGTCAGCAGCGAGGACGCTATAGTGAGCGTAACCATCCCGCTCCTAGGCGTCCTTAAAGAATCGCTCATCGCAATAAGGGAGAACGCATTGCACGCAGAGGAGACGGGGGTAGGAGGAGACGCAACGGAGCTACACAGTCAGACCACACTTTTGTCTGCTTCACGGTGGCAGTTGCAGGAGGAGGAGGATGAGGAGGAGGACGACGTGGAGGTGGCTGTGGAAGAGGAGGAGGATGCTGGCGGCGAGGGTAGCAGTCAGGCTGTGTGCGTCCCATTGGTTCAGCGCGGATGGGGCGGAGAGGAGGCGGAAGAGGAAGAGGAGGAAATGGCAAGTGATCCTTCTGGTGGGGGCAGTGAGGTCATGCCTATTCAGAGTCTGGCACACATGGCTGACTTCATGCTGGGCTGCTTTTCCCGGGACACACGTGTTGTCCGGATAGTGGAGAACAAACTGTACTGGGTCTTCGCACTCCTGGACCCCCGGTATAAAGATAACGTCTCCTCTTTTATTCCGGTAGAGGAGAGGACGAATCGATTGCTGGAATACCAGAGGGAACTCGTGCAGAACATGATGGAGATTTTCCCACCCACCATCGCTGGCGGCAGAGAGGAGAGGGTCTCCCAGAGTCCCACAACATCCATCAGGCCCACAGCCACCAGGGGAACACTCTCCAAGGTGTGGGACACGTTCATGGCACCCCCTCGTGCAACTTCCATCACTGCGGGGCCCGCTATCAGCAGGAGGGACAAGTATCGGCGGATGTTGCGGGAGTACCTGGCAGACCGTACCCCTGTCCTCCCCGATCCCTCGGCGTCCTACACTTACTGGGTCTCCAAGTTGGACACGTGGCTGGAACTGTCCCTGTACGCCTTGGAGGTGCTTGCCTGCCCTGCCGCCAGCGTGCTATCAGAAAGGGTGTTCAGCGCAGCCGGGGGCATTATAACCGATAAGCGCAGCCGCCTGTCAACCGACAGTGCGGACAGGCTGACGCTAATCAAAATGAACAGCAAGTGGATTGACCCGGACTTTGCTTCTCCAACCGTGGAAAGCAGCCAAAAGTGAAGTGCCATCTGTATGAAGTGCCATTTCCTCCTCCACCTCCTCCTCCTCCTCCTTAACCGCCGTAGAATTGCTCCGTAAATAAGAAAAATTTATATATTTATGGCTCACCTCTTGGGCCTCCACAAAATGTTTAAGAGGTCTCACCTCTTGGGCCTCCATATAATTTTTAACAGGTCTCACCTCTTGGGCCTCCACATAATTTTTAAGAGGTCTCACCTCTTGGGCCTGCACAAAATGTTTAAGAGGTCTCACCTCTTGGGCCTCCACATAATTTTTAAGAGGTCTCACCTCTTGGGCCTCCACATAATTTTTAACAGGTCTCACCTCTTGGGCCTCCACATAATTTTTAACAGGTCTCACCTCTTGGGCCTCCACATAATTTTTAAGAGGTCTCACCTCTTGGGCCTGCACAAAACTGTTTAAGAGGTCTCACCTCTTGGGCCTGCACAAAATGTTTAAGAGGTCTCACCTCTTGGGCCTCCACAAAATCTTTAAGAGGTCTCACCTCTTGGGCCTCCACATAATTTTTAAGAGGTCTCACCTCTTGGGCCTCCACATAATTTTTAAGAGGTCTCACGTCTTGGGCCTGCACAAAATCTTTAAGAGGTCTCACCTCTTGGGCCTCCACAAAATCTTTAAGAGGTCTCACCTCTTGGGCCTCCACATAATTTTTAAGAGGTCTCACCTCTTGGGCCTCCACATAATTTTTAAGAGGTCTCACCTCTTGGGCCTCCACATAATTTTTAAGAGGTCTCACCTCTTGGGCCTCCACAAAATCTTTAAGAGGTCTCACCTCTTGGGCCTCCACATAATCTTTAAGAGGTTTCACCTCTTGGGCCTCCACAAAATGGTTAAGAGGTCTCACCTCTTGGGCCTCCACATAATTTTAAAGAGGTCTCACCTCTTGGGCCTGCACAAAACTGTTTAAGAGGTCTCACCTCTTGGGCCTGCACAAAATGTTTAAGAGGTCTCACCTCTTGGGCCTCCACAAAATCTTTAAGAGGTCTCACCTCTTGGGCCTCCACAAAATCTTTAAGAGGTCTCTCCTCTTGGGCCTCCACATAATTTTTAACAGGTCTCACCTCTTGGGCCTCCACATAATTTTAAAGAGGTCTCACCTCTTGGGCCTCCACAAAATCTTTAAGAGGTCTCACCTCTTGGGCCTGCACAAAATCTTTAAGAGGTCTCACCTCTTGGGCCTCCACAAAATCTTTAAGAGGTCTCACCTCTTGGGCCTCCACAAAACTGTTTAAGAGGTCTCACCTCTTGGGCCTCCACAAAATCTTTAAGAGGTCTCACCTCTTGGGCCTCCACAAAATCTTTAAGAGGTCTCACCTCTTGGGCCTCCACAAAATCTTTAAGAGGTCTCACCTCTTGGGCCTCCACAAAATCTTTAAGAGGTCTCACCTCTTGGGCCTCCACATAATTTTTAACAGGTCTCACCTCTTGGGCCTCCACATAATTTTAAAGAGGTCTCACCTCTTGGGCCTCCACAAAATCTTTAAGAGGTCTCACCTCTTGGGCCTCCACAAAATCTTTAAGAGGTCTCACCTCTTGGGCCTCCACAAAATCTTTAAGAGGTCTCACCTCTTGGGCCTCCACAAAATCTTTAAGAGGTGTCACCTCTTGGGCCTCCACATAATTTTTAACAGGTCTCACCTCTTGGGCCTCCACATAATTTTAAAGAGGTCTCACCTCTTGGGCCTCCACAAAATCTTTAAGAGGTCTCACCTCTTGGGCCTCCACAAAATCTTTAAGAGGTCTCACCTCTTGGGCCTCCACAAAATCTTTAAGAGGTCTCACCTCTTGGGCCTCCACAAAATCTTTAAGAGGTCTCACCTCTTGGGCCTACAAACAATTTTTAAGAGGTCTCACCTCTTTAGCCTCCACACAATTTTTAACGGGTCTCACCTCTTGGGCCTCCACATAATTTTTAAGAGGTCTCACCTCTTGGGCCTCCACAAAATGTTTAAGAGGTCTCACCTCTTGGGCCTCCACATAATTTTTAAGAGATCTCACCTCTTGGGCCTCCACATAATTTTTAAGAGGTCTCAGCTCTTGGGCCTCCACATAATTTTTAAGAAGTCTCACCTCTTTAGCCTCCACACAATTTTTAAGACGTCTCACCTCTTGGGCCTCCACAAAATTTTCCATGAGCCTCTGGCCAGCCCACGGCCTCTTCCTGCCTTTTGCGGTCCTACGCATCCCTCCACATCCCCACTGCTTTACCTGCTAGACATGACACTGGGCCAGGTCGGGTCACTGATATCTCTAGCGCCAACAATTTGGGCATTTTAAGGCTTCTGCATGTGTTTGAGTTGTTTTTACATTTTAAAGAAGACATGTCTGACCACATTTCACACACACACACACAATGACAATTAGGGGTGGGGTCTATTTGCTTTCCCCCTTGCCTATGCCATCTGTGGTTGTCATAGGCAACGTGATTTTAAGGGGTGCAGAATTTCATCTTCTTTTTTGTCTAGTTTGGCTTGGGGTCCATGGCAATGTAGAGGAAAGAAGGTTTCCTTGTATGGTCTCACTTTACAGAGAGGTTATATTGTCTTTGGAGTGTATTGTTGAGAGGCTGTGATAGTGGCGTAATAGTGCGACTTGGGCGCGTTATATGCACCCAGACATGCTTCCCCTGCTGTCCCAGTTGCATTCCAGCAGTGTTGGCATCCTTTTCTGAGGTTTCAGGGTGGACTTGGTGACCTCCAAGTGGTCGAATTGAGATTTCCAAGTGGCGAGCATTTTTTTCCCATAGACTTTAATGGGATTCGATATTCGGTCGAATAGTCGAATTTCGCGGTCTATTCGAATCGAATTTCGAACTTTCGAATATTTCACTACTCGCTCATCTCTAATAGTTACCAGAGAGGGGTCGTTGATCCAGGGAGTTATTCTGACTGACTGATTGGAGTCAGGAAGGAATTTTTTTCCCCTAAAGTGGGGGAAATTGGCTTCTACCTCACAGGGTTTTTTTTTTGCCTTCCTCTTGATCAACTTGTAGGATAACAGGCTGAACTGGATGGACAGATGTCTTTTTTGGCCTTAGAAACTATGTTACTATGTATGTTACTATCGGCGAGATCCCGCTAGTGGGCACTCTGGCCACTGGTCTTGCGCCGGCGCATGCGCGCTAGATGTATTGATGCCGCTGCCCACAATGGGCATCACAGTGCTCATGCCTGGGCCGGCGGTGACCTGCGCACGCGCAAGATCTCGACCGGTACTGGGGATGACGTAACCGATTTACAGGGCGGGACAAGCAAGAAGCTGGGGAGGAGTAATGTGAAAAAATTCAAAGCAGCTTGGGCACCTACACCACGAGCCGCGCTCCTGGGCACTTGTGAGGTTCATTTGCATATGGATTAAACAGCGTTTTTTCAGCTGCTGAAAGTGACAAGAACAGAACAAAGATACCATTGGAATCATGGATAGTTGTGCTAGAGCCACATGTAAGCAGTGTGTAACGTCAATTTGGGTGACAGAATCCCTTTAAGGCCCCATTCACACGAACGTATATTTGCAGGCCCGCATTACTGCGGACCCGCAAATATACGGGAGCCGCCCGACGTGTGTTCCGCAGCGCTCGTAAAACACGCCGGGCGGCCCCATTGAAAATGCCTATACTTGTCCGTGCGCACGCACAAGTATAGGACATGCTTCATAAGAGCCGCGGCACGGAGCTAGCCCCATAGAGGTGAATGTGGCCGCATCTATTCCCACATGGGGCCTTATGGGGCCATGAATGGGGCCTTATGCTTATGATGTATGGTTCCGTCATATAGCTTTTCAGGGGTTAATGGCTAGGATCTGTTGACTGTCATGTGGGGTCTTAGATTGGGTGTTTCATCTAGAGGCTTTCTGGTAGATCTTTATTTGGGGGTATGCTTATAGATAAAGGATGCCACAGGCAGATTCATTTACTCCAGGCTCCAACCATAATTTATTGCAGTGATTTTGGAATTATCAGGGACTAGAGATGAGCAAATCATTGAAAATTCGCTTCGGCGAATGTTCGACGAATTTTTGACAAGATTAATACGAATTTATTCGGTCGAATTTACGTTAAAAAATAATCGTTGTTTTGCGAATATTCCTACACAAATCACCAACATACAGTCAACGTTGTTAAAAGTACGTAATACATAAGCATTAGCGTACAAAAGTTATATTATTGTAATCCACGTGAGGTAATTTTGTAATCCAAACAGGTAACGTGTAATCCACATGGAGATAGAGAAATAGAGAACCCTTTTTGCAAAGGGGTCTCCCAAATAACCTGAGAAGGGGGGAAAAGGGAAAATAGGCGCGCTTAGGCGCAACTGGGAATTTTCTGCACAATGGGAGGAGTCCTGACAAGCCATGACCATCTGGGTGAAAGTCAAACGGGAGCAATGCAAACTAAACAAAAAAAAGTGCCAACTAGTTCTCACCCGTCAGGTGCAGTCCATGGTGTGGCTCCCATAGGTACTCCTGAAGTGTCCTTGAGACAGCCAGTAGTTGGGTTCCCTAGATGAGGGACCTGAAGTCCTCCTCGCTTGAGCTGCTACTGAAGGACATCAGAGGACGCTCCTGCCTCTTGTAGGCCACGCTCGCTGGCATGGTGGAACTCCACTTCCCTCTTCTTCCAGAAGTCGGACTTGACCGGGTCCGGGTGGTTGTCACGCTGGTGAGCGCTGAGCCACTTGCGCTTTTCCGGATAATCCTGCCAGGACAGCAGGGGTAAGGACTTATGAGCCTTCGGAGCACCGGAGGGCGGGCTTTTCCCTTCTGAGCACCGTATCTTCACCGCCCTCCCGGGCCCTAGGCACGCCCTCCAGAAACTCTCCTATCCTTTATGATTGACAGCGCTAGACCGTTCGCCGCAGCTGAACGATGTCCCAGGCATGCGCAGTAGCGCTTGCAGTGCCGAACACTGCAAGCGCTTGGATTCAACTGCGCACGCGCCGTGACTTCGCCGAACCCGGAAGTGAGGGCGCGCACTTCTTATCAGTTGAGAGGAGCCAGGAGCGAGCTCGGCGAAATGACGGCGCGTGCGCAGTTGAATCCAAGCGCTTGCAGTGTTCGGCACTGCAAGCGCTACTGCGCATGCCTGGGACATCGTTCAGCTGCGGCGAACGGTCTAAGCGCTGTAAATCATAAAGGATAGGGGAGTTTCTAAACACTGGAGGGCGTGCCTAGGGCCCGGGAGGGCGGTGAAGATACGGTGCTCAGAAGGGAAAAGCCCGCCCTCCGGTGCTCCGAAGGCTCATTTGCATACTTTTTAAACATCAAATTACACATCAACCTTTGCATCTACAAGGGAATTACAGGTATGATTTGAATTCATTGTGAGGCCACTACCCACCTATGTATTTTAACACATAGGTTAGGAGGTAGTGACAGAGCCTCTTTAGCAGATTTTCAGTACTATTGGTATGAAAATGATTCATTGGCTAATCCCTTTAACATAACATATGAATAAAATGTATGTACTATAGAATCCATGGTCCAGCAGACATCTTGTAATTAAGATTTGTAATAGGCAATTATAAGAATTCCAGCACCTAAACAGTTATTGCTCTTCTGTAATCTAGAGTAAAGGGAAATGGAAATTATCTCATTTGCATAAATTATTTTAATTAAATGAGACATGTTATGGTGCTTACAATGAGTTTTCCCTGCAATCCTTGTGAATTTGCAGTTTGTTAGGAGGTTCACTTTTGTTCTTCTGCATATGTATTATGCTAATAGCCTTTTTCATTCTGTTAAATTTACTTATTTAGTAGGCACACGAACATTCAAAGAAACACAATTATCTTTTGTAACAAGCTGGTTTACATAGAAATTGACACTACAATGTAATTTTGTTACCAAACCTGGATTTGCAAAAAGGTCAGCTAGTCAGAGGTGCATAGGTGGTATTCCGCTGACTTTTCCCACCTTTGCTAAGCCTGGTTCAAATTCTTAACTATAATACACTATCTGGTGTATAATGTAAAAATAGATGTGGGCTGCTGCAGTGGCCGGGTTTGGGGTGGCTCCAACAGTACGCTGGGTCTCCCGGACACCGTTGCAATGTCACCACATTTTGCTTCTCTCCAGAAAGGAATGGTAAGGCGTGGTGCACCCCAATGGGAAATAAGTCCAGAGAGTAAGGGTCTGCAGTGAACCAGCTTCTTATGTGCTTCTTTACTGGAGGGATTCAGGTGCAAAGCAATACAGGCGAGGTGTAGGGCTGGCTTCTCCAGTCTCCTCCCTGGCAGATGAAAGGTTTGATGCTGAGGAAAGGCCTGAGCTAGCTATCTGTCTATCTGTTGAGAAGGCTGGAACTCTGGTTCAAGGCTGGTGATCCAGGATCTGTGGCAGCATATCTCCATCTCAGTGTCTTCTTCTGGTCACTCAGGAGTCTGGCAGAGTCTCCTCTCCCAAGCACTGTTACCTAACTGCAGAATACTAGGGGCTCTGACTGCTCTCCTTTTATACCATCTCTACATAGACTGGAACCTTCTAGTGGGAGGGGTGGCGTGTAGAAGCAACACTTTCCGTCTCTCATAGACTTATATTAGAGCTTCAATGATACTCAATGTCAATGAAACAGCAGTTTTCCCAGACAAAAACAAGTTTGCAGACATAACAGGGCTTAACCAGACATTCAAAAGATCAGTTTTTCTAGTTTTGGTGGTAAACAAGTGTGTGTTTTTCCATCCAAAACATACTCTTCTTTAAGCCTTTTGGCAGCTGTGGGAAATTACCAGCTTCTTATTCAAAGTCCCAAAAGTCTCTCACTATTCATTAACCCTTTCCACAAAGCCTTGCAAATACAGTGCAAATGAACAGGACATATATCATGACATACATATAAAATGCAGTTAAACAGTATTAAACAGTGTAAGTTAACTGGAGACAAGCAGTGCTCCTCTGTCTCTTCAGCAATAACAGCTCTGATTGGTGGAGCAGCAGTCAGCAGACTTCTTTCACTGCTGCTGCTCCACTAATCAGAGCCTCCTCCTGCACGCTGACAGAGAGCGCACAGGAAGCGCTGGTCGGCTCCGTCTCACTGGAAGAAGCCAGACACAGCCAGCTACAGTGTAAGTTCTAGAGCTGCGTTCTTGGGAATGTGGGTGAGGGCACCAGCATCAGGATGGCTACTGCACATTCCAGGAGGAAGGTTGTGGACACGATGCAGGCTAAACTCGCTTTGGATAAATGGTGACAATGATCCCTACAGGCAAATGTAATTTGCTCCACTCTCCCTTCATAGTAAAGTGGAATAATCTTGGAATTGCAGTCTAATAAATATATACAGTAATGTAAAGCTGATTTGTGGTCCCTGATAGAGATGAGCGAATCTATTCTCCGCTTTGTAGATTCGTATCGAATCTTACAAATTTTCTACTCCGAAGCGAATCTGGATTTTTTCGGATTCGCTTCGTATTATTCGTAAATTTTCCTAAAAGTTTGAACGCTAACGATACGTACGATACGTACACTGCGTACGAAATGTACGCATTCGTCGTGAAGCTGGAAAATGACGATACGCTGGCTAAAGTGCTGCGTCCGAACTGGAACCAGATGGTCTTTGGGAATGAGTTCCCCGAACCACTGCCCACTCCAGACATCAGGGTGTCACACTCTGAACTCAAGAGGAGAAACCCAGCTTCAGTGCCCTTATTCTCCTTACCGGCTGCTGAGATTGCTGCGCATCGTGAGGTGGTTCGCCGTGAGGCGGCTGCTGTGGCTGGTGCGGCGGAGGCGGCTGGAGCATCCACTTCGCCGCCCAGGACGAGATCAACAACACCTTCTGTAAGGCAGAACCCAATTGTGCCAGCATCGGTAAAGGCCCACGCGCAGACCCTCTTGCACTACAAGAATGGTGTGGAGGACTGGGTAATCCAGGTACTGGACCATCCTCGGCTGGGAGTGACTGCGGTTTGCTCTCCGGTCCAGGCATCCGCACCAAGACGGATCCGGAATGACCCCCAATGCAAGTCAATGGGGGCGGATCCGTCTGGTGTGACCACAATGGTAACCGGATCCTCCCTCCATTGACTTTCAATGGAGTTCATGACGGATCCGTCACCACATACACACAATACACACATACAGACATAGACATACACATAAACAAACATACACAGACATATACACATACAAATACATATACATACTTACATGCTCCCCGGCAAGTCTCCAGAGCGCAGGAAGAACAGGGCGGCGCACACAGATGACGATTCCACCAGGCGCCCAGCAGAGGGCGCTGTGGGGAATCGTCACCTGTGCGAGCCGTCCTGCTCTGGAGACCTGCCGGGAGCATGTAAGTATGTATGTGTATTTGTCTGTGTATATGTGTGTGTGTCTGTGTGTATGTATGTACTGTGTGACATGTGTGGGGCTGGAGTACGGTTCCGGCTCCACACATGTCGCTGCGGCAGACCTGATCCGGCAGCACCCTTCACCTGCCGGATCAGGCCTGCTGCTTGTGTGAAAGTAGCCTAAGCAAAACGGGCAGTTGGAAAGAAAACCAAGAGAAACCAGTTAAGGCCAGTTAAAAGCCAGGAAAACTAAAGACAGAATCCAAGCACAAAATAATCTCATTGTATTTCTTTGTTATTTCCTCTTGTTTTGTTAGATATCGCAAGTGCCGACAATGAAAAATAACACAGAAAAGCAGTGCACTTTTCTCTCAGGGTGCTTCCATGTCTACTAACTCCTCCTCCCCCTTCTCCTGCTGTGCACATAAGTCAGGAAGTATATGAGGATGGGGCTGAGTTTCGTGTGGATAATTCTGTCTACACAGTAAATCTGGTTATGTTGTTGGAAAGAATTTCCTAGTTACTGATTACAAATATATTTCGATAAGGGCCCTTGCACACGACCGTATGCGCTCCGAGACATACGGTCCATGAGCGGGCCATATGTGCCGGAGCGGTATAGATCGTGCGCACGGGAGCGCACAGCTTCATAGATTACAATGATGCTGTGTACATCGGGCCACCCTTGGAACTATTGTCCTGCACTCATAAAATCATATGAGTGCAGGACAATAGTCCCTCAGGCGGCCCGACGTGCACAGCATCATTGTAATCTATGATGCTGTGCACTCCCGTGCACACGATCCAGGGTTGCCAACCAGAATTTTTCTTTTTTCTGGACAACTTATGCCAAAATCACGAACGGCCAACATTTTTTATGGACAAATTGGAAAACCATAATGAAGGATAAATATTATAAGTAATACATGTCTATAGCTACATATACTGATCAGAACTCATTACCAGCATTTACTGGGAGTTGTAAAATGATTATAATTACCACCAAAATAATCTAGTCAAGTATCACCAGCCTCAAAAAAATCACGGACACCTCTATTTTTTTTCACGAACAGGGGAAAAAAGTTCCCTATTTTTACGGACTGTCCAGAAATTTCTGGATGGTTGGCAACCCTGACACGATCTATGTCGCTCCGGGACATATGGCCCGCTCACAGACTATATGTCTTGGAGCGCAAACAGTCGTGTGCAAGGGCCATTAATCTCCCTTCTCATCACGAAATGGTGTCACAGCTAGGCAAATTTGCCTTTCAGGTTCCTGGGAAAGCTGTGTTACCACCATGTGGAGCTGTAATAGACTACAGAATATTAAATTCACCAATATAAATTGTCCTCTCCACTCAAATATATCCAAATATAACCCGGACAACAGTTTGTAGAGACATTCAGTAAGAGAAAATGCCTGTTCTGATGGAAACTTTCCCCATGTGTCAGAAATCGTTCAGATCTTCCTCTCTACTGTCATTATTAATCAAGCGAGTAAGGCTGTGTTCACATCACGTTTTTGCCCCAGTATGATTTGGCACAAGACATATACATTAAGTGGCTGCTTCAGACCAATGTCATACAGTGGCATCCACTGAAGATGCTAGTAAAATGGACTGTTGTCCAGCGATGCTGGAGATAAATGGGGTCATTTATCAAACTGGTGTAAAATAGAAATGGCTTAGTTGCCCATGGCAACCAATCAGATTCCACCTTTCCATATTTTCCAAAGGAGCTGTAAAAAATGAAAGGTGGAATCTGATTGGTTGCTATGGGAAACTAAGCCAGTTCTACTTTATACCAATTTGATAAATGACCCTAAAAGTGTCTGGTTCCGTGGTCTTTAAAAAAAAAAAAAAAAGTAGAGGATCACAACTCCCAGCATGTCCAGATTGTTATTATACAAAGCATAACGGAACAGGATGGAATGCTCTAAAATGCATTGCATTCCATTTGGTTGCATTCCCATACCGCATACTGCAGTTTGCTTTCTGTCCTGGGATGTGGAGCAAGACGGATCCGTCATTACCTACAATGCAAGTCAATGGGAATGTCCCCCATTAGACTAAGCCTACAATTAGACGCGCTCTTAGTCTATCTTGAGTAGCATTCTTGTGCACTTTTGTTCTTCCTATCAAATTGAACGCCCTGATTGCGTGGTACATATAGGTGTGTTTGCTCCTCCTCTCATTGGTTGCTGTATGCACATAGAGGTCACTAGGAGCAACACACCTATATGTGCAGCGTCCACGCTCCTAGATATAGATGCCCACTGGCATGGTTAGGTTTAGCGTAGGACCTGCCTGACCTGAGACCACCGTGACGCTGGGTAGGTGGGCACAGATGTGTTTTGATCAAAATATATTGGCTAAGAGTCTCAGATTTTATCATATAAGAATGAGGTCTTAGTTTATACAGTATATATTGTTTGCATCTATTTTGTGCACTAATATTCTTTCTGATATATTCTGTGATTTATTTTGATATATATAGCCACTGACATCTGCAATCATTATTATCACATCATGCAGGATGTTTTTTATCCTTTTATTTCTGTGAGTTTTGCTAAGCCTACACTGTCCCTGCACTCTACCTATCCAATATTCTACAACCAAAGGCTTTCTGAAACACAGTTCGTAGTGCTTGTCATGTCTCTCCCTATGGTCAGCTCACAGTGAAATGGTCGAGAGCGTGCGGGATGAGACTTTTAAAAGGCTGGAACATCACAGGGGATGGCTATCTTTGGATTGGCTGACTGCACAGCATTATGGGTCATATTGCATTCCTGGGCTTCTTCCTTTCACTTTGTAACATGTGTAGCCACCATTTTAAGGAACAAACTGATTAATTACCACGAAACGCTAGGAAATTCATATTTGTTGCAAATCAATCAAATTCCACTTCGGATGCTTTGATTCACTCATCTCTAGTCACTATAGCACAGGTGGTGGGGTGAGAAGAAAAGGGTTACCTTTAATTATGTGATTGAGTTAAAAGCAGAGAGTAAGTAAGGTGAAATGTGAGTGACAAAGGTATGGATTCTAATTGGAGACTGGGAGGTAATGTCCTGCTGGATTTTGTCAATTTTAACCTTCAAATGAGTGGCAAGGTGGCAAAAATGTTTGTGATAGTTGCCTGCACTTTAGGGCTACGGAAATAATAAAAAGTATCAAAAAGTTCTGTTGCTTTATTAGATAGTGTTGAGGTAAAGGAAGTAAAAAAGGTTTGCATGTCATTGTTAAGGGCAAAGTTGTAATGGAGTTTGGCAACCAGATTGGAACAGAAGATGGAAGAATTTATGAACAATGAAGAGATTGTAGATTGTCTCCAAGTCGCTTTGTGTATAGATTTCTTTATGTGCAATAGGTAGGTGCATCCTGAGAAAAGGTTAAAATAGAAACTGAAAGGTAGATTAGGAGATTGGGTTGTTGGGGATTTTAAATTCACCCATAATTAGAATCTGTATTAACAATATAGGAAATGATAAAGCTAGGGACCCACCCTAGACCTTAGAGAAGCAAGGGAAGTGGTGTTGAAGCCATGTTGAAGCCATGATTCTGTGGAAGCAGAGGTTAAAATGTGATGAATGAAAGGCAAACGTGTTGCACAGTGGCTGATAGTTCCAGGGTGCATAGGTAAGAGACAGAAGACATACCGTGATTGTTAATCAGATTTGCATGGTTAATTGCAAGGCAGGTAAATGTTAATGTTAGCAGTAAAAAAAAAAGGAGGACCAAGGTTAGGAGAGATGTTCCCTGCAGCTACAATGTAGTAACTGAAAAATAAAGAGAAACAGCAGATGGTTCAATGATTTATAAGTGGAATCAGATGTTTTATGGTGTTTCATGAAACTGAATGTTGCTCGTGAGATGTACATGGGTGAGGAAGGAGAGAGTGTCATATAAGACAGTCTCCTGCCCTGTCTAATATAACACAATGAGTTCTGCCCAAGTGCAACCCCTTGAAAGACTCCCCCCTATGCTGTTTCTTAAAGTGTTTTACAGGCTTT
Organism: Rhinella marina; assembly: GCA_900303285.1. Taxonomy (NCBI): domain Eukaryota; kingdom Metazoa; phylum Chordata; class Amphibia; order Anura; family Bufonidae; genus Rhinella; species Rhinella marina. Next base: position 42,642 of record ONZH01022784.1, on the reverse strand, counting down.
AGTTAATCCTTGGAGCAATGTAAAAACATGTGCTGTTTTATTATTAGAAAAAAAGCACAATTTTTTGTAGTGTGTTGATCATTTTTCACCACCTGTTACTCCTGGCACATGTTGCTTGTTTTCATTGTCAGGTTCCAGTTTTTAGGTCTATAAGATGCAAGAAAAGCCATGGCACAAAAATAAAGCAGAGATTAAACATAATGTAAATACTCCTGAACAGTGACGTACCATCAATAGAGGAAGACCACGCAGTTGCTATAGGGCACGTTCAGCTGGCCTGTAAGCAGGGAGATACTGTGCTGTCTGAGCTGCTTATTGGCCAGCTGACACCTGACCTCGCTCTGCTTCTGTCCACATGAAGTGTCACAGTCCAGGGTCTTACAATGTGAGAGCCCATCCATCTTCGGTGTAGCCTGTGGCCGATGTCCTGAGACCCTGCGACCTGCTGGAGACGCTGGCTACTAGACATATGCATAAGTGACTCAGCCAGCACAACTACAGCAGTCAGAACATTATCATACCTCCCAACTTTTGAAAATTGCAAAGAGGGACAATGTGTGCCCCGCGCATCACGGCAGTTTTTTCATACTAGGCCACGCCTCTAACTCCGCCCAAAGCATAATTTCTGGAGCCCCTGCGGCAATTTTATTTCTTGCGCTTCATTGTCCATATAAATATTAGCACATAAATCATCAGATTATAGATATTTTAAGGTCCAAATTACACCAAATAATGAAGTTCTGATCTAATTCATAGGTATAGACACTTTAGTAAGGAGCAATTTAGTAAATTTATTAATGCACATTTATGCATTAATCCTCCAGGTCAAAAAGAAGGACATTTAAGGATAAAAGAGGGACAGAGGGACATGGGTCAAAAAGAGGGACTGTCCCTCCAAAAGAGGGACACTTGAGAGGTATGCATTATGTGAGTGACTGTTATGGGTATAGTTGAGCAACGTTTTCAAAAATTCAGTTCGGATGATTCAACACATTTTTCCAAAAAATTTGATTAGATCCAAATTTGGCATGAAAAAATGTAAAAATATTGTAGTTGGGTCCAAATTGACAGAAGGCAGGACAACACGTGTAGGTGGGGTCAGCAATACCGTAGTGCAGAACAAAATACCAGCCCAGCAGAAATAAGTACCACAGTGCAGCACTAAATAATGCCTCTGCAAAGCCAAATACTACAGTGCAGCACAAAATACTGGTGCCTGCACCACAGCTGCTGAGAGCATCAGATCTTTATGTACCTGGCTGGCGGCCAGGGGCTGACTGGCAAATTTTAGCCTGGGGGGCAAGCACACAGCACTGGCCCATGTGTAGCGGCCCACCTTAACCGGTTTAACTCTGCCTACCATATAAAGGCGGTATAGGTAACTGGGTTTTAAATTGTTAAAAGCACCAACTAGTTGTGTTTTCATGTTGGATCCCAGATACAGGACATGGCTGAGTCCGTAACAACAGCCTGATTATTAGAGAGACCAGATTTACCAACTCCTGAGCTGAAGAGACTCCATTGACTATAATGGGGTCTGCTCAGGATGCTGCTCCTTTACCGGACAAAAAAGTCTTGCATGCAGAACTTTTCTGTCCGGTCTTTTTAACAGAATCTGTGACGCAAATGTGAGTGGCTAGTATTAGACGTATAGCATCAGATGTATGTTTAATACACAAATACAGAGCAAGAACCAAGATCACTACATACACACAGTACCAGAACCAAACCTAGAAGTCAAACACAGAACCAGAAACAAGTTCAATGCATCAATATAGCACCAGAACCAGGCCCATATGTCAAATACAGCACCAAAACCAAGTTCTCTACATAAATACAACACCAGAACCATGTTCTCTACATAAACACAGCACCAGAACCAAGTTCTCTACATAAACACAGCACCAGAACCAAGTTATCTACATAAATACAGCACTAAAACCAAGTTCTCTACATAAATACATCACCGGAACCATGTTCTCTACATAAATACATCACCAGAACCAAGTTCTCTACATAAATACATCGCCGGAACCAAGTTCTCTACATAAATACATCACCAGAACCAAGTTCTCCACATAAATACAGCACCAGAACCATGTTCAGTACATAAATACATCACCAGATTTTAAACGTTTAGTACAGATACCATCTGAGTAGTCAGGTCAGCCCTCGTCATATGACCTTGTACGGTATGAAACTACAGCTCCCAATATGGCCTGAACAAGTGTAAAGGGATGCTGGGAGTTGTTGATGTGCAAAACAGCATGCTACCACCCATCATAAGCTGTAGCTCATCCAGGTGACTACAGTTCCCATCATACACAGTCAGTAGCATAATAATCATTTCTATTTAGTGACTTACAGGTGACATCTCCTCCTGAGTTCTTCTCCATCTGGTTTAGACCACCATGATAACATCTCCCGGCCACAATTCAGCTCTGCACATTTTGCCAAGAAGATCTCTTCAGCTTCATGCTTTACCAATACACTGGCATCCTGCATACGGACACAAACTCCTCTTAGTGCCACATGCTGTGCCCTGAATATAACAGCAGCATTAGTGCTACACACAGGGCCCCCAATAGTAGTGCCACATACTCTGTGCCCTCTGTATATAGTGCCACATACTCTGTGCCCTCTGTATACAGTGACATATGCCCTCTGTATATTGTGCCACATGCTCTGTGCCCTCTTTATACAGTGCCATATGCCCTGTACCCTCTGTATATAGTGCCACATGCTCTGTGCTCTCTGTATATATTGCCACATGCTCTGTGCTCTCTGTATATAGAGCCACATACTCTGTGCCCTCTGTATACAGAGCCACATGCTCTGTGCCCTCTGTATACAGAGCCACATGCTCTGTGCCCTCTGTATATAGTGCCATATGCCTTGTGCCCTCTGTTTATAGTGCCACACACAGTGCCCCTAATGCTAGTGCTAGTAATGCTACATGCTTGGTCTCCCTTATGTATAGTGTATAGTGCCCTTCAGTGTGCCCCCTTTATGTATAATGCCTCTTCTGAGTGCCCCTGAATACAGCATACACACACTGTATTATAATACTCGGTAAAAGCTAGAATTCAGTGGGCGAGACGTCACTGGCTACAAGTTGCTAACGATCACATGACAAGCTAGATGCAGTGGGTATATAGACTATATACAGCAGTGTATATAATATATATCTGTACACACTGGATCTATTATACCTCGTACCTCACATATCAGTACACTGCTGTGTATACTATATATCTGTACACACTACATCTATTATACCTCGTACCTCACATATCAGTACACAGCTGTATATACTATATATCTGTATATACTGCATCTATTATACCTCGTACCGCACATATCAGTACACTGCTGTGTATACTATATATCTGTAAACACTGCATCTATTATACCTAATACCACACATATCAGTACACTGCTTTATATATTATATATCTGTACACACTGCATATATTATACCTCGTACCTCAAATATCAGTACACTGCTGTGTATACTATATATCTGTACACACTACATCTATTATACCTCATACCTCACATATCAGTACACTACTGTATATACTATATACCTGTACACACTGGATCTAATATACCTCATACCTCACACATCAGTACACTGCTGTATATACTATATATCTGTACACACTGCATCTATTATACTTCGTACCTCACATATCAGTACACTGCTGCATATACTATATATCTGTACACATTGCATCTATTATACCTCACATATCAGTACACTGCTATATATACTATATATCTGTAAACACTGCATCTATTATACCTCCTACCTCACATCAGTACACTGTTGTGAATACTATATATCTGTATATACTGCATCTATTATACCTCGTACCTCACATATCAGTACACTGCTGTATATACTATATATCTGCACACACTGCATCTATTATACTTCATACCTCACATATCAGTACACTGCTGTATATATTATATATCTGTACACACTACATCTATTATATCTTGTACCTCACATGAGTACACTGCTGTGTATATTATATATCTGTACACACTGCATCTATTATACTTTTATAATATATACAGTATATACAGATATACAGCATATACAGCAGTGTACTGATATGTGAAGTACGACGTATATTAGATGCAGTGTGTACAGATATATAGTATATACAGCAGTGTACTGATATGTGAGATATGAGGTATAATAGATGCAGTGTGCACACATATATAGTACATACAGCAGTGTACTGATATGTGAGGTATGAGGTATAATAGATGTAGTGTGTACAGATATATAGTATATACAGCAGTGAGTGATATGTGAGGTATGAGGTATAATAGATGCAGTGTGTACAGATATATAGTATATACAGCAGTGTACTGATATGTGAGGTATGAGGAATAATAGATGCAGTGTGTACAGATATATAATATATACAGCAGTGTACTGATATGTGCGCAGGGCCGGCGTCAGCACCCGGCACACCCGGGCAAGTGCCGGGGCCCACTGCTCCTGAGGGGGCCCACTGTGCCCACTCACTCCTGCAGCCGGTTTCCTGGTATCGATTAAAATGTCTGTTCTGGATTCTAGGGCAGCTTACCCCAGCAGTGCAGGCAATTTTTGCGGAGTGTACTGCTAGGGTGAGTGGCCCCAGGACTCAGAACAGAGTAGGTGAAGTTTCCTACCGGGCTAAAAGAACCTTCCTGATGCAATCGCCCATGTGACCAGTGGGGGGCTAGCCAAGAGCTGTGTTCCAGTACAGAGAGGAGCCTGGCTGGAGTGTGGTGAGGCCTAATGGTGTGTCTGTCCCCCTGTGTGTGTGTGTGTCTGTCCCCCTGTGTGTGTGTGTGTGTGTGTGTGTGTGTGTGTCTGTCCCCGTGTGTGTGTCTGTCCCTCTGTGTGTGTGTGTCTGTCCCCCTGTGTGTCTGTCCCCTGTGTGTGTGTCTGTCTGTCTGTCCCCCTGTGTGTGTGTGTGTCTGTCTCTCCCCCTGTGTGTGTCTGTCCCCGTGTGTGTGTGTGTGTGTGTCTGTCCCCCTGTGTGTGTGTGTGTGCGTCTGTCCCCCTGTGTGTGTGTGTCCTTCTGTCCCCCTGTGTGTGTGTGTGTGTCTGTCCCCCTGTGTCTGTCCCCCTGTGTGTGTGTGTGTGTGTCTGTCCCTCTTTGTGTGTGTCTCTCCCCCATTGTACCCTGCTTGACCCAGATAACTAATAAAATATAGATTTTAATGATGTCCTTAAAACAATAAAGAAAAATAAACAAAATGTGAGCTATCCTATATTTTAAAATTACTGTTGTCTGTGTATGCTCAGTACATCAAAATCACACCATCATGCTTGTTTGGTAATGGGGGTGTGCACATTTCCCCATCACTGTGACCAACACTAAGTAAGTAATATCATACACCATTGATTTGCTGTTTCACTTGCTACAGCATCTATTCTGAGCTAAACCACACAACAAACGCTAAAACCTAACAATGCCCCCCGACATGTTTCGCCAGCTAGCCTGGCTTCTTCAGGGGTATTGGGCAGACTTGACCATGACGCTTAATGATCCCCTACAAATAGGTTGTCAACAAAGATTAACACCCTGTTCAGCCTATCTTCTTTCAGCTGCATCATCCATCTAAGGACGGAACTTCTAATGTGCCTCCACTCAAAAACCAGATCGGACCTTACCTATGAATGAACTGCCAATAGAGTTATTCATAGTTAAATGACATTCCTTGGCTGTCATTTAATAGAAATGTGCACCCCCCCATTACCAAACAAGCACGATGGTGTGATTTCAATGTACTGAGCATACACAGACAACAGTAATTTTAAAAGATAGGATAGCTCACATTTTGTTTATTTTTCTTTATTGTTTAAAGGACATCATTAAAAGTTATATTTTATTAGTTATCTGGGTCAAGCAGGGTATTTAGCCAGGAATGGTGGCGTAATGTGTTAAACTATTAGTTGAACCCCTGCCAAAATAGGGTCTTTTTGAAGGTATTTGTCCCCCATTGTGTGTCCCTGTGTATGTATCTGTCCCTGTCCCTGTGTGTCTGTCACAATCACCATGCCCACAGTGTTCCTATGTCTTGACGCAGATGCATCAGGACGTTCTCTGGGGGCAAGAAAAAGACGGAAGAGGAAACAGTGGCGCCAGCACGGCGTCCATGGGAGAGGCACAGGGAGGCACACTAAGGATGCAGGTAACACTACCACATGATCTACACTAGTGTTATCTGTGGTTTTACACAGGACTGCAGGTAACACTACCACATTATCTACACTAGTGTTATCTATGGTTTACATAGGACTGCAGATAACACTACCACACGATCTACACTAGTGTTATCTGTGGTTTTACATAGGGCTGCAGGTAAGGCTAGTTTCACACCTGCGCATCGGACTCCGGCAGGCCGTGCTACCGCAGGTGCACGTGTGGGGCCGGAACTACGCTCCAGCCCTATTCACTGTAATGGGGACGGGCCATGGATCCGGCCGCAGCACGGCAAGCCCTGCCGAGAGGCGGCCAGGACAAAAGTACAACATGTCGTAGTTGTGTTCCGGCCGCCTCTCGGCAGGGTTAGCCGTGCTGCGGCCGGATCCGTGGCCCGCACCCATTACAGTCAATGGGGCTGGAGCGTAGTTCCGGCCCCACATGTGCACCTGTGGCAGCACGGATCCGGCGGGTGAACAGCCTGCCGGAGTCCGATGTCGCAGGTGTGAAAGTACCCTAACACTACCACATTATCAGCACTAGTGTTATCTGTGGTTTTACACAGGACTGCAGGTAACACTACCACATCATCAGCACTAGTGTTATCTGTGGTTTTACACAGGACTGCAGGTAACACTACCACATCATCAGCAATAAAAATACTTCAGCCAGAAATGCGTTGAATGGTGTTTATTTTGAACAGCGGCCCAACATACGTGACGTTTCGGCCCAAAATGGCCTTTCTCAAACTGTGGCACAACAAGTGAAAAACAGAGACAATTTACAGTGAATAGTATGTCCAAGGAGTGTAATCCGTTAACATAAATAAATCTATAAACAGAAATAAATCTATAGTATGGCAATTTTCATCAGATGATCAGAAGAAAACCAGGACCCAAGAATATCTGGGAAAATTCAGGTGAACAACAGGTAATTGGTAGGTATAATGGGTAGGTATATATAATATAATACAATGTTATTTACAATCTTATATGAACTAGAATATATACACTATATAAAACTATCAGGAGAATCCCCATGACCCAAAAGATGGAGCGTGGTAAGCGCTGCAGCTGTTCGCTATGTAGTCCTGAAGCCTAGAGATCGGGTGCTATAGTCGAACATTACAATATATTGGAATACCCAGGGCAAATATATAAAGTAGACCATATTATGGTATGAATAAAGGGAAATAAAGAATAGGGGGATAAAGAATAGACAGGTATTAATAAGAGAGAGAAAAAGAAAAAGACAGAGAAATAGAGACCAATAGAGGGGTACCAAAAGGATACATAAAGTGAGAGGCACCAGGTCCCGTTATGACTGCATCTGTAAAGAGAGGAAAGAGAAAATAATATCAGGTAACTTGAGGAATCATATAAAAATCAAATAGAGATGATACATATCAGGGCTATGTAGAGAACGTCACACAGTGTATTATGGTTGATTTATGTCAGAAGTTGAATTTCGTATTCTCTGTTCATCCCATGTGGTTCAAGGCTATTTAATGTGTGAATCCAGTATGCTTCACGCGACAACAGCTTTTTGGTCCTATCTCCTCCTCTTCTGGATGGTATGATCCGCTCAATGACCTGAAACTTGAGCTGTGTCAGATTGTGCCCTGCTGTGTGGAAATGAAATTTTTCTTCCTAATGTTGGATTTATGTTGGCATATCCGGTCTCTTATTTTCTGTGTGGTTTCTCCCACATATATCTTGCCACATGGACATTTGAGTAGGTAGACTACATAGCTTACAAACTACAGACTAGTAGGTAGACTACAAAGCAAAAATTCTTTTATGGGAAAACCTTTGCCTGAAAGAGACAGGAGTGATTTGGTGTTTATTGGTTAGAAATGTCATAGTGGCTTCGTAGTGGCAATAAACACCCAATCACTCCTGTCTTATATATATTGCCTAAGGTGCACAAAGACCTACACAACCCACCTGGTCGTCCAATAGTGGCATCTACAGATTCCATCTTAGCTCCCTTAGCTGTTTTTTTGGAGAAAATACTGACCCCTTACATCAAACAAACAAGATCATTTCTATTAGACACCACCTCTTTCCTGGACCTACTGGATGATATGCCCCCATTATCCATTTGAACAACACTGGTAACCTGGGATGTCACAAGCCTCTATGCTTCCATCCAACACGAGAAAGGCATCTCAGCGGTTCAAAATCTTGTCACAACACACAACATGGATCCAATGGCTATTTCATTTTGCATTGATATACTCAAGTTTATTCTGTATAACAACTATTTTCTCTTCCAGGATGACTTTTATGTCCAGCGACAAGGGACCGCAACGGGGTCCAATGTGGCGCCTCCCTATGCTAACGCATTTATGGCACACTTTGAAGATACATTTCTATACTCAAATGAATTATTTGCTACACATGTCAAAACGTGGAAACGTTATATAGATGACATTTTTTGCATTTGGGAGGGCCCTTTGGACCTATTGCTCGATTTCTATTCTTTTCTCAATTCTGTATACCCAGAGCTTCAGTTTATGATACATTACGATGCCATCTCCATTAATTTCCTTGACACCATTGTTACTAAGCAGCCAACAGGTACACTCACAACAGACCTCTACAGGAAACCGACCAACCGAAATAACCTCTTACATTTCACCAGTTTTCACTCCCCTAATATCAAAAAATCGCTTCCAGGTTCACAGTTTGAACGCGTACACAGAATTGTGAGATCGGAATCGCTAAGACAGGTGAGATTGGAGGAGATGACAAAACGGTTCTCTGACAGGGGATACCCATGTCGGCTTCTGAGAAAAAACCCAAATAGGACTACTAATAAGGTCAGACCCATTGATAATCAGTTCCGTATTCCATTTGTACACACCTTCCATCCTTCCATTATGAAGATAATCAATAGCATTCGTAACCATTGGTCCCTCCTAAAGAAGGCTTATCTACATATCAGAGAATTCCAGAATCCTGTTTTGGCATGCACACGTCGATCCGCAAATTTGCAGGACTTATTGGTCAAAGCTGACATTGGTCCAATGAAACAAATACCAAGGCAGTCTTTTCTAAGCACACCTAAAGTAGGTACATATCCATGTATACATTGTGCCCAGTGTACCAATGTATTAAAAGGTTCAGAATTCTATCATCCTCTTTCAGGCAAAGGTTTTCCCATAAAAGAATTTTTCACCTGTGACAGTAGCTATGTAGTCTACCTACTCAAATGTCCATGCGGCAAGATATATGTGGGAGAAACCACACAGAAAATAAGAGACCGGATATGCCAACATAAATCCAACATTAGGAAGAAAAATCTACTGTTACCAGTCCCATTTCATTTCCACACAGCAGGGCACAATCTGACACAGCTCAAGTTTCAGGTCGTTGAGTGGATCATACCATCCAGAAGAGGAGGAGATAGGACCAAAAAGCTGTTGTCGCGTGAAGCATACTGGATTCACACATTAAATAGCCTTGAACCACGTGGGATGAACAGAGAATACGAAATTCAACTTCTGACATAAATCAACCATAATACACTGTGTGACGTTCTCTACATAGCCCTGATATGTATCATCTCTATTTGATTTTTATATGATTCCTCAAGTTACCTGATATTTTCTCTTTCCTCTCTTTACAGATGCAGTCATAACGGGACCTGGTGCCTCTCACTTTATGTATCCTTTTGGTACCCCTCTATTGGTCTCTATTTCTCTTTCTTTTTCTCTCTCTTATTAATACCGGTCTATTCTTTATCCCCCTATTCTTTATTTCCCTTTATTCATACCATAATATGGTCTACTTTACATATTTGCCCTGGGTATTCCAATATATTGTAATTAGGGATGAGCGAACCGAACCGTAACGAACCAGATTCGTTACGAACTTTACCGAACGTTCGGTTCGTCCCCGAACCGAACTTTCGTAAAGTTCGTATGAATCAGGTTCGTAAATAAATAAAGTTTACTTTTTCCACAGAATAGACCAGGATACAAGGGATTATTTATTACTCCTACAATCCCTTGTATCCTGGTGTGACCCTCGTGTCAAACCACCCTTTTGGGAGGAGAATGGCCGAGATGGGTTATTATTTTCGTTCGTCCGAACGTTCGTTCGGACGAGCGAACAGAACCGTAACGAACCAGATTCGTTTAAGAACTTTTAAGACGAATCTGGTTAAAATAAAAACGGCACATCAAAACTGTACCGTTTTCACAGAATAGACCAGGATACAAGGGATTATTTATTACTCCTACAATCCCTTGTATCCTGGTGTGACCCTCGTGTCAAACCACCCTTTTGGGAGGAGAATGGCCGAGATGGGTTATTATTTTCGTTCGTCCGAACGTTCGTTCGGACGAGCGAACAGAACCGTAACGAACCAGATTTAACAACGCTACACTGTATGTTCGTCACTGGAGTAGGAATGTTCGCAGACGCAGTGTATTTGTACGCTAATGCGTACATATTCAGTTAAGTAGCGTACCTTTGACAACGCTACACTGTATGTTCGTTATTATGAATGTTCGCATTAGCGTACGCATTAGTTTAAATTCTTAAATATGCGTATATTTTGCGTCGCCGTTGTACAAGTCACTTTAATTTTTTCTACTTTTTTCATTTAACCCCTTCGCGACCAGCGCCGTACATGTACGGCGCTGGGGCGATGCGGGCACATGGCGCCCGCTCGCGGGTGCGGCGGGCGTCATGGCCGGCAAGTCTCTGCTGTTTCTAGCAGCAGAGACTTGCCGCTACCTACTGTGTCCGCGGCGTCTTCCGGGGTGACTAGATGCCGTGATCACACGTGATCACGGCATCTAGTTGCGTCTAAACCCGGAAGCGTTCGCTTCCGGGTGGTGTACAGACACCCCGTGTGGCCAATCGGGGTGTCTGTACACCATATGAAAACTGTAATCCTCGCTGGTGAGGATTACAGTTTTCAAACTGCAATTCTTATTCTGGCCACTAGATGGCAGGCCAGGATAAGAAATGAGCAATTCATGGTTTTCTGAGTCTATAAAACCCAGAATTGCTCATAAAGAAAAAAAAAAAAAGCCACAATATATAAGCCCATATTTGAGCTTTCTAATAGTAAAAAAAAAATTTAAAAAAAATGTTAAAAAATATATAAAAAATAAAAAAGATGTAAAAGTTCAAATCACCCCCCTTTCCGTATAAGTAAAAAATAAATACCTAAATAACAATAAATATAGACATCATGGGTATCACCGTGACCGAAAACGCCCGTACTTTTGAAATAAAAAAAAAAAATTCCAATACGGTGAATTGTGTGGCGGAAAAAAGCGTCCAAATGGCGATTTGCTGTTTTTTGTCGCTTTTTTTTTCTAAAAAAAATTAAATAAAAGTGATCAAAAAGTCATACACACCCCAGAATGGTATCAATAAAAACTTCAGATCGTCCCGCAAAAAATGAGCCCCCATACAGCTCTGTACACAAAAATACCAAAAAGTTATAGGGGTCAAGATTTGACAAGGAAAAAAAAAAAAAAAAAAAGGGCAACTTTCTAATTATTTTATCACTATGAAAACGCAGGAAAAACTATACATATTAGGTATTGCCGGATTCGTACTGACCAGTAGAATGAAAGTAACGGATCAGTTTTAATGCACATCGAACGCTGTAAATAAGAAACCCGTAGAACTGTAGCGGAATAGCGTTTTCTTTGCAATTTCACCCGGTTTGGAATTTTTTTCCCGCTTCCCACTACACCGTATGCAATATTAAATGGTGGCGTTGGAAAGTACAACTTGTCCCGCAAAAAACAAGCCCTCATACAGCTATGTGAACAGAAAAATAAAAGAGTTATGGCTGTTTGAAGGCAGGGAGCGCAAAACGAAAATGCAGAACCGAAAAAAGCTCCGGTCGCGAAGGGGTTAATAGCAACTGCAAGTAAACGAAACTATACCCTACCAGACTACCATTATTGTTGCAGCAATTATTCAGCCGTTATAGCAAGTTTCGTTTTAGGTTCGGTTCGTATGAATCCGAACTTCAAGAAAATTCGCCGAACCGAACCGAACTTTTCAAAAGTTCGCTCATCCCTAATTGTAATGTTCGACTATAGCACCCGATCTCTAGGCTTCAGGACTACATAGCGAACAGCTGCAGCGCTTACCACGCTCCCGTTCTCAGATAGAGGCTTAACACGCAAAGTACCTTATGCGCATGCGGGGCTCGCTTCATAAGCTGCGCGCCTTTTTCTCTTCAAATACACGTTGTCTCTACATGGCTGGAGCGCACTTTCATGAGAGCGGACGCTCCTTATACCCAGCGCTATTTGCTATATGCTCTTTTCCTCTCTTCTACTCGGCACCAGGTAACGCAGACTCACTGGCAACTGTTTGAATTAGGCAACTGTTTAGATAAAAAAGATACATTTCAGTCAGCACATCCCAGAGTGCAGGTGCTGGTTGCTATGGCTAAATACATGTCAAAGGAGAATACATAAAATACAACCGCACACTGCTGCCAGATAAAGCACAAAATGCCATAATGATATAGAGTATTCCAAAGCTCATGCTATGCTTGTTTGATAAGCCTCAAACAAATAAGACTCTTGGCAAATATATTTTGTACAAAATTATCTGAGCCCATTTACCGGATCGTCAAGGTGTTCTCTGCAGAATGGGAACCTAACACTATATCCTACCTGTTACGTGCCAGACTTGGCTTCCATATAATCAGGGGGTGTTTTGTTCCACATGCATGTAGTGTCCACTTTGCCTTTTGCCATTTCTGGTGCTTCAAAGGCCTCCCCTAGTTCAGGAGTGCAGACACTAGCATGCATGCATGCCGAATCACTCGGCTTTATAGTTGCACTGATTAAAAACAACCTGTGGGGCAAATGGGCTGGTCAGGAGTGCATGACCAAATGGAGTAGCCACACCTCCAGTACAAACTTGCAAAGAAAAAAAGAGAAATTTCAGTCAGCACATCCCAGAGTGCAGGTGCTGGTTGCTATGGCTAAATACATGTCAAAGGAGAATACATAAAATACAAACGCACACTCCTGACCAGCCCATTTGCCCCACAGGTTGTTTTTAATCAGTGCAACTATAAAGCCGAGTGATTCGGCATGCATATATAGAAATATAGAAATGTCTATTCTTGTGGACAAGAATAGGACATATGCTCTATATTTTTTTGGGGGGAACGGAACTACATATGCGGACAGTACATGGTGTGCTGTCCGCATCTTTTGCGGCCCCATTGAAATGAATGGGTCCGCACCCATTCGGCAAAATTGTGGAACGGATTCAGACTTAGAAATACGGTCGTCTGAATGCACCCTTAGGGCCAGTATTGGGATTAGGGTCAGTATCAGTTAGGGGCCAGTACTAGGGGTTAGAGGCAGCATTAGGGTACATTCAAACAACCGTATTTCCATTCACTTCAATTGGGCCGCAAATCCGTAGTTCCTTTTCGCAAGCCCCGCAAAAAAAGATAGAGCATGTTTTATTCTTGACCGCAATCGCAGACAAGAACAGGCATTTCTATCTTAGGGCTGGGCATTTGTGTTCCACAAAATGTGGAACGCACACGGCCAGTATCGGTGTTTTGTGGATCCGCAATTTGTGGACCTCAAAACACATATGGTCATGTGAATGTAGCCTCAGGGTTAGGGGTCAGTATGGCGTATTATTAGAGATAGGGAAAGTATTAGGGGTTAGTATTAGGGTTAGCAGTCAATATTAGGGTTAGGGACAGGATTAGGTGTCAATATTAGGGTTAGGGGTCCAGGGTTATAGGTCAGTACTAGGGTTAGGGGTCAGGCAGGGCCAGTATAAGGGGTCAGGCAGGGCCAGTATTAGGGGTCAGGCAGGGCCAGTATTAGGGTTATGGGTCAATGCAGGGTCAGTATTGGGGGTCAGGGGCCAGTATTATGGTTAGGGGTAACGCAGGGCCTGTATTGGTGGTAAGTACTAGGTGGGCAGGGGCCAGTATTAAGGTTAGGGTAAGGCAGGGCCAGTATTGGGGGTCAGTAATATGGAGGTAGGGGCCAGTATTAGGGTTAGTGCTGCATATAGAGAGTATAGGGAAGGCAGTTTATAGAACCTGTCCCATCGCGGTCCCACGATGCAGATCCGGCCTCTTCTGGTGGTTCTGCTCCCAAGGAACGTCTCAGGCTGCGCGATGATGTCATCGCGCCGCCTACGTCACATCAGTGCGCCGCTCACTGGGAATAGCGGAGCAGGCAACCAGAGGTTCCCTTGCTCCGCTGGCGCAGGCTGACATCCACCGGCCCGGGGGGGCATGTGCCCTTGTACCCCCCAGCCCAGCCCGCCCCTGCTGGCGGCCAAGAGGAGAGCATTATATACGGATGTGGCAGGGTTAACACACAAACTCTTGACTCAAATTTCTCAACTCATTGCGTTATCTTGAAACAAAAGCCATTGAAAAGCAATTGAAGGTGTTTGCATAACGTATTTAAGGCCCTTTTAGACGGGCCGATGTGTCTCCCTGCCCGAGCGCCGATCAGCGATATCGGCGCTCGGGCAGGGAGCCTTTACACGGCCCGATGAATCGAGCGCCGGGCCGCACGAGTGATCGCTGTATCACTCGTGCGGCCGGGAAGCTCCATACTGTCAGGCGCACATCGCCTGTTTACACAGGCCGATGTGCGCCCGACAGATTGGATCTTTTGTAGAAACCAAAAGATCCAATCAGCCGACGAACGAGCGTTTTGCTCGTTCGTCGGCTGATTAGGGCCACTTTTACACGGGCCGATTATCGGCACTAGCGTTCCTAGGAACGATTTTTCGGCCGATAATCGGCCCGTGTAAAAGGACCTTTAGTTTAGATAACACGTCTCAGAAAGCATGTGTGTTAACTCTACTACATCTGGTACTGCCACTACAGGGGGCATATATACACTAGCTCTATAGGGGGGGCAGAGGAGCATTATATACTGGAACTATGGGGGAGCATATATATATATATATATATATATATATATATATATATATATATATATATATATATATCTACACACAGTACAGACCAAAAGTTTGGACACACCTTCTTATTCAAAGAGTTTTCTGTATTTTCATGACTATGAAAATTGTAGATTCACACTGAAGACATCAAAACTATGAATTAACACATGTGGAATTATATACTTAACAAAAAAGTGTGAAACAACTGAAAATATGTCTTATATTCTAGGTTCTTCAAAGTAGCCACATTTTGCTTTGATTACTGCTTTGCACACTCTTGGCATTCTCTTGATGAGCTTCAAGAGGTAATCACCTGAAATGGTTTTCACTTCACAAGTGTGCCCTGTCAGGTTTAATAAGTGGGATTTCTTGCCTTATAAATGGGGTTGGGACCATGAGTTGTGTTAGGCAGAAGTCAGGTGGACACACAGCTGATAGTCCTACTGAATAGACTGTTAGAATTTGTATTATGGCAAGAAAAAAGCAGCTAAGTAAAGAAAAACGAGTGGCCATCATTACTTTAAGAAATGAAGGTCAGTCAGTCCGACAAATTGGGAAAACTTTGAAAGTGTCCCCAAGTGCAGTTGCAAAAACCATCAAGCGCAACAAAGAAACTGGCTCACATGAGGACCGCCCCAGGAAAGGAAGACCAAGAGTCACCTCTGCTGCGGAGGATAAGTTCATCCGAGTCACCAGCCTCAGAAATCGCAGGTTAACAGCAGCATAGCTTAGAGACCAGGTCAATGCCACACAGAGTTCTAGCAGCAGACACATCTCTACAACAACTGTTAAGAGGAGACTGTGTGCAGCAGGCCTTCATGGTAAAATAGCTGCTAGGAAACCACTGCTAAGGACAGGCAACAAGCAGAAGAGACTTGTTTGGGCTAAAGAACACAAGGAATGGACATCAGACCAGTGGAAATCTGTGCTTTGGTCTGATGAGTCCAAATTTGAGATCTTTGGTTCCAACCGTGTCTTTGTGCGACGCAGAAAAGGTGAACGGATGGACTCTACATGCCCTGTTCCCACCGTGAAGCATGGAGGAGGAGGTGTGATGGTGTGGGGGTGCTTTGCTGGTGACACTGTTGGGGATTTATTCAAAATTGAAGGCATACTGAACCAGCATGGCTACCACAGCATCTTGCAGTGGCATGCTATTCCATCCGGTTTGCGTTTAGTTGGACCATCATTTATTTATCAACAGGACAATGACCCCAAACACACCTCCAGGCTGTGTAAGGGCTATTTGACCAAGAAGGAGAGTGATGGGGTGCTACGCCAGTTGACTTTGCCTCCACAGTCACCAGACCTGAACCCAATCGAGATGGTTTGGGGTGAGCTGGAACGCAGAGTGAAGGCAAAAGGGCCAACAAGTGCTAAGCATCTCTGGGAACTCCTTCAAGACTGTTGGAATACCATTTCAGGTGACTACCTCTTGAAGCTCATCAAGAGAATGCCAAGAGTGTGCAAAGCAGTAATCAAAGCAAAAGGTGGCTACTTTGAAGAACCTAGAATATGAGACATATTTTCAGTTGTTTCACACTTTTTTGTTAAGTATATAATTCCACATGTGTTAATTCATAGTTTTGATGCCTTCAGTGTGAATCTACAATTTTCATATTCATGAAAATACGGAAAACTCTTTGAATGAGAAGGTGTGTCCAAACTTTTGGTCTGTAATGTATAAATATATATATGACAGTGGCATGTATAAATTTGGGGGATGTATACCCATTTACCAAGTGCTGGTGTCTTTTTAAGTGACAGACAGGGGGCTGCACCAAAGATGTCCTCCCATAATAGCCTGGACCAAATGGAGAAGAAAAGGGAAGTTAACAAGTCAAATCCATGGAGCTGTCAACTGTATTTTTAGCTGCCCTTGACTGCTTCTTTTCAAATGTGTTTTAATATCTTTATTAGACAGTAAGGTCACTTTAAATTGATTGGGGTTGGGGGGGGGGCGATAATTTGCCTGCTCTGTCTAGGACACAGAAATACTTTGTCCCAGCCCTGCTACTGAGCATGTCATACAGGACAAGGTGGACCAGAAGGATAGACAGCAGAGGGAGCCACCCAAAGAGGAAAATTTACATAAAAAACAAACAATATTTGTATTGCAGGTATACTGCAATAATACTTCATTTACAATTTTCTATTCACTGTATGTTAATGCTTTATATGGAATAATCCCTGTAATTCATTAAAAATATCCCCCACTGTTCTTGTTAGATTACTCAATTGTGCTCTGTGTGAAAGGAAAGCCAAGGCCCGTTTTTCTGAAACAACAAAAGCATTGGAGGGCGGGAGATAATTGTTACCAATGCCATTCTCATTATTCAAGAAAACTGGCATGGATTTGCATTCTTAAATGTTCCAGTCATTGTCCACACTACACTGTTTATGCATTAGATTCATCGTACCTTTAAAATCTATATTAGGAAAGATACATTGATGCATCACATTTACATATTTCAGCTACATATGTTGAATGCAAATACCTTTGAGGGAGCATAATTGTACAGCATGCCATTGTAAAATACTGAAATTAATATAACAGTATACCAGTCTTCTAATCTGAATCAGGTGATACTGCATTGCTAGTGAAATTCTACTTCTTCATGCTAAGTGCATTTATCTCCCATTTGTATTATACAAAAATGTGTTGTGCAGTTTAAAATTGTGCAGAATTGTAAAAAATATCATATAGCAATTGTGTCCCAGTGTCAGCGATGTACCGAACAGAGGTGAAGGGTGTGCAGGATGCAGTTATTAATTGCCTGCTTCAAGGTGTTTGTGCTTGTTTGTACACCCCCAGCTGTATTAATCATGTCTATCACACCCCAATAAGCTTGGTGCTGAAGCTAATGTGCCAGGAATATCTAATGCTCCTATAATAAAGTTAACCAATATTCATCTGCTAAATGGTTTCCCTTAACAAGCAGTTCTGATACTTCTATGTCAGAATATGAAAGAATATTATGCTGAGCTTAGAAAAATGCCAAGAACAATTCGGTTTTTCCACTTCTTGGCAGGCATGGGCGCTGTGCTACTTACTCTGCCAACTTCTCCTCCCATTCAGCGATCATCCCCAGCCAACAGCAGTTCCCGGCCACCGGTGACTACTGTGCATGTGGAATGCTGCGTCCTGTGCTCTAGGATGCACGCTCACTACCCGTTTTAAAGGCCAGTGCATGCACATGCAGTTCCCCAGTGGGAGGGTAACTGAGCTCTAGGTTCCTAGTTCTTAGTTACCTGGTGAAGGTGTGATTTCTGACTACCTGTGTACCGTACTCCAGCCTGACTACTAACCCTTTCTCCTAGCTGTCTGCCCTGACCTTGCCTGTCTATTGTACTGCTTGACTGCTGCCTGCCTTGACCTCAGACTTGTCTCACAGATTTGTTCGTACACTGTTCACCCTGACCTAGACCTATATAGCCCAACCCATTGGTTCTCTCACCTGTGCTGCCAACCATACCGGGAGATAGCGGCCTGGTAGCTCCCCCGCAACAAAGTCTAGATCCTTTTATAGGAGTTAAAGGATATATCCCAGAGTACTGCCAGGAGAGTCATCCCTAAGCTAAACTGGTTGGTTGGTACAGTGGATCCATATACAGTCATGGCCAAAAGTTTTGAGAATGATACAAATATTAATTTTTACAAAGTCTACTGCTTCAGTTTTTATAATGGCAATTTGCATATAACCCAGAATGTTATAAAGAGTGATCAGCTTAACAGCAATTACTTGCAAAGTCAATATTTGCCTAGAAAATGAACTTTATCCCCCAAAATACATTTCAACATCATTGCAGCCCTGCCTTAAAAGGACCAGCTAACATCATTTCAGTGATTGCTCCATTAACACAGGTGTGGGTGTTGATGAGGACAGGGCTGGAGATCAATCTGTCATGATTACGTAAGAATGACACCACTGGACACTTTAAAAGGAGGCTGGTGCTTGGTATCATTGTTTCTCTTCTGTTAATCATGGTTATCGCTAAAGAAACACGTGCAGTTATCATTGCACTGCACAAAAATGGCCTAACAGGGAAGAGTATCGCAGCTAGAAAGATTGCACCTCAGTCAACAATCTATCGCATCATCAAGAACTTCAAGGAGAGAGGTTCCATTGTTGCCAAAAAGGCTCCAGGGCACCCAAGAAAGACCAGCAAGTGCCAGGACTGTCTCTTAAAAGTGTTTCAGCTGCGGGATCGGGCTACCAGCAGTGCAGAGCTTGCTCAGGAATGGCAGCAGGCAGGTGTGAGTGCATCTGCACGCACTGTGAGGCGGAGACTCTTGGAGCAAGGCCTGGTCTCAAGGAGGGCAGCAAAGAAGCCACTTCTCTCCAGAAAAAACATCAGGGACAGACTAATATTCTGCAAAAGGTACAGGGAGTGGACTGCTGAGGACTGGGGTAAAGTCATTTTCTCTGATGAATCCCCTTTTCGATTGTTTGGGACATCTGGAAAACAGCTTATTCGGAGAAGACAAGGTGAGCGCTACCACCAGTCTTGTCTCATGCCAACTGTAAAGCATCCTGAAACCATTCATGTGTGGGGTTGCTTCTCAGCCAAGGGAATCGGCTCTCTCACAGTCTTGCCTAAAAACACAGCCATGAATAAGGAATGGTACCAGAATGTCCTCCGAGAGCAACTTCTCCCAACCGTCCAAGAGCAGTTTGGCGATCAACAATGCCTTTTCCAGCATGATGGAGCACCTTGCCATAAAGCAAAGGTTATAACTAAATGGCTCAGGGAACAAAACAGAGATTTTGGGTCCATGACCTGGAAACTCCCCAGATCTTAATCCCATTGAGAACTTGTGGTCAATCATCAAGAGACGGGTGAACAAACAAAAACCTACAAATTCTGACAAAATGCAAGCATTGATTGTGCAAGATTGGACTGCTATCAGTCAGGATTTGGTCCAGAAGTTGATTGAGAGCATGCCAGGGAGAATTGCAGAGGTCCTGAAGAAGAAGGGTCAACACTGTAAATATTGACTTGCTGCATTAACTAATTCTAAATATAAGCTTTTGTTACTCATAATATGATTGCAATTATATTTCTGTATGTGATAAAAACATCTGACAAACAGACATAAAAACCAGAGGGCAGCAGATCATGTGAAAATATAATATTTGTGTCATTCTCAAAACTTTTGGCCATGACTGTACAATCTCAGAAAAAAACGTGGTCTAAAATGGCAGAAAATTGCTCAGACCCCATATGCTGTTGTGCATATCAAACCGGAGGAGCAATTCCTGCACATGTGATCCATTGCCAACAGCAATCCCCAGAGAAAATGCATACAATGGAGGATGCCTGCAGCGGACCACATGTGCCACAAAACCATCCTACACAAGGTAACAAATTGTGTGGATGTAGCAAACTATATAATCAAACAATCACTAATAAAGGTGCACTGCGGCGGTAATGCAATTGACAATATATGGCTAAACCCTCACGCGGATGTTAAAATGAGACTTTTGCCAATATATTCTTATATCAAGAACATACCGAAGCCAGAGCACCGCATCAAGGTATCTCAGAGTGGGACACACAGCAACCAACTCCTAGTTACCTCCAGCGTGAGATCACACATGCAATGGGAGAAGGGAAGAGACTATGAACCCCACCTGCCAATGACTCATGTGTCTCAGGCTACACAGGTGCACCAGAATGTTACCATAAGATGTAATTAATGGTACATTCAGACCTGGAGTTGCCACACCTCTAGGTGTAAATGTTCAAATACAATCACAGAAAAAAAACGTGGTCTAAAATGGCAGAAAATTGCTCAGACCCCATATGCTGTTGCGCATATCAAACCAGGAGAGCAATTCCTGCACATGTGATCCGTTGCCAACAGCAATCCCCAGCAAAAATGCATACAATGGAGGATGCCTGCAGCGGACCACATGTACCACAAAGACAGCCTACACAAGGTAACAAATTGTGTGGATGTGGCAAACTATATAATCAAACAATCACTAATAAAGGTGCACTGCGGCGGTAATGCGATTATATAGTTCGCCACATCCACACAATTTGTTACCTTGTGTAGGATGGTTTTGTGGCACATGTGGTCCGCTGCAGGCATCCTCCATTGTATGCATTTTTGCTGGGGATTGCTGTTGGCATGATTTTGGTTTGATATGCGCAACAGCATATGGGGTCTGAGCAATTTTCTGCCATTTTAGACCATGTTTTTTTCTGTGATTGTATTTGAACATTTACACCTGGAGGTGTGGCAACTCCAGGTTTGAATGTACCATTACTTACATCTTATGGTAACATTCTGGTGCACCTGTGTAGCCTGAGTCACGAGTCATTGGCAGGTGGGGCTCATAGTCTCCTCCCTCCTCCTCACGCTGGAGGTAACTAGGAGTTGGTTGCTGTGTGTCCCACTCTGAGATACCTTGACGCGGTGCTCGGGCTCCGGTATGTTCTTGATATAAGAATATATTGGCGAAAGTCTCATTTTAACATCAGCATTAGGGTTTAGCCATATATTGTCAATTGCATTACCGCCGCAGTGCACCTTTATTAGTGATTGTTTGATTATACAGTGGATCCATACCCACAGTCCCTAATACATTGTAACTTGCAAAGCCATTGTACTGCATGAAATTTAGCTTGCACTGCAGTATGTTCCTGATTAGCACAGAAAATAGTAAACCAAAGATAAATATAAATTCAGAAATAAACAATAACATAAATGACAAAATAATTGCAAAACCTAGGGATATGGAATATGGCTGATACCTCAAATCCAATCAAGCTAGACCCGAGGTTCTGGTAACCCGGGGGGAGGAATTGATCCAGTCTATACTGAAATAGCTAGAAGTGCAGAATGCCCTCCCAGCGTATCCAGCCTTTCTCTAACATGCAAATAAAATATAACTGTTATTGAACTCTAATTAAAACCTAGTGAGTGGGCCCAAATTAGTCTATTAAAACCAAATGTTTGAAGGTATAAGGTTAATGCATCTTAAAGTTGTTTGAGACAATAATAAGATGCATTTAAGATGCATTATCTGTTAATTTATTGTCTCCAGAATATTAATGAAATTGGCAGGAGCTTCTGTATTGTATCTGCCCAGTAAGTGTCCTCTTCATCTTGTGACATCTCTTTCACTCGGACTTTGCTCTGCTTATGTGACTTTGGATCGGAGTTTGTCCGACCATGTGACGAGAAATGACGTCAGGTCATGTGACATTGGGAATGGCTGTGCAAGTGACCGGAAGGGAAAATGATCTATTGACATCCTACATCACTAGAGTGAGACAGCCCCTCATATATGTTTTGGTAAAGAAGACCTATATAGGGGTGTAGGGAGAGTTGTATAGGCATTCACCGCTACAAACATCAGGGGGAAGTGATGGTAAAAACATGCTTTTTAGTTGCATGCATTAATGGATTATAATATTACATTATAGTAGTAGTGTTGTGGTAGCCAGTCCTTTCACAAGTTAATAATTGTTACATCTGACACTATTAGAGGGGACATATATGATGGACCTTATACATTCATAAGTGCAGTTTTAATTCACTAATTTGGATCCACTCACTTTGTTTTAATAATGGCTTAATATAAGTTACATTTTAGTTGCCCATTAGAGGGAGGATGGCTGTTAAATATTATGAGACAGTATTAATGTTATTTATTGTAAAGGATTCATTACACGCTACACTGATAGCATCTATATAGTACACGAGGGATGTATTATCATGAGATCTGACATTCAGGAAAAAAAATAAGTAAACAATGGCAATCAGTATTTTTCAATGGTTTTGGATGGCCTTTGTCACGTGATAACACTAACATTTATCATTTCCGTGTAGTTGTATTACATCTGTATACTCATACACATTATGGTGTAAAATAAAAACACATTTGTTGATATCTTTTTCAATGTAAACATTTTTGATATTTGGAATATAAACCTTTTAACCATTAATATCAGTTTGATCATACACTGTAGAATATTGATAATAACACTTAACACCATTAATATTATACATGTATTCATCTGCTAATATACTCAATATCACAACCTATCCTTTGGTATTTTGTTTTCAGATATATCAAGCTTTCTCAATGTTATTATTAATTAAAAGCTTTGCGCTTTTACATGAGGACACTAATAATGATAATAATAATAATAACAATAACAATAACAATATACATTCGTAATGCACTTGGCTTGAAATGTACACCCTGCATACACAAATAAATACATGCAGTAAAAAAAAAATTCTCTTGTTTCTTCATGGGGGTTCTCTGTAGTTAGGGGAGGAGCAGAAGGTGCTGTCTTATTGTCCTGTGTTGTCCACCATTTCTCCTCCCTCCCCTCTATGTCATCTAAGTCCACCCCTCCTGGTTGGGCTGGGTGATCCTCCCTCCACTAGTTATTGTATCCTTAGCACTGTATGAGGTCAGATCAATGGTCTGCATATATTGAGTAACATAACATTCAACATACAGTATAATCGAACAGACAGAAACAAACAGACATAAAGGGCCCATGGAGCTCTATACACATTATATAAAAACACATAAAACACATGAAACATAAAATGTATTTTTCCCACACACTCAGTGCCTCCTCAGTTTTATACATTCACTTTTTCCTTGCTGTTAATATACCATGTTATTATGTCCACACTGTCTTCTTTCATATGTTACCCCATACAAAATAAAACAATGTACCATGTTTAGTGCCATATGCCGTATCTTTTGCTCTATAAGACACATCTGCCCATAAGACGCACCTAGGTTTTAGAGGAGAACAATAAGAAAAAAAGACCCAATCAGACCCCCAATGTTAATTTGACCTCAGCTTAGAGCTCCAATCAGCTCCCCAATGTTACAGACTTCAGATCAGACCCCCATTGTTAATAAGACCCTCAAACGGACCTCAGATCAGATCTCCAGTGTTAAAAAGACCCCTATTCAGACCACAGTTCAGACCCCAATGATTCTAAGACTCACCATCAGACATCAGATGAGACCCCAATGTTAATAAGAGCCCTATTCAGACCTTAGATCAGACCCCCAATGTTTCTAAGACCCTCAATCAGACCTCAGATTAGACTCATGTTAATTAGACCTCAGATTAGAGACAAAAGATAAATCTACTTACCTCTCCTGTTCCTGCAGCCACCACTCCTGAGATCTAGTTTCTGCTCTTCCTGCCACGCTGTGCTATGACCTGACATCGCACTGCGTGAGGTCACAGAGCATGCCAACATCCTCGTATATATACACATATTTTTCGCTTTATAACACGCACCTGATAAGACGCACCCCAGATTTTAGAGTAGGAAAAATAAGAACAAAATATTTTTCATCAGACCGCATATCAGACCCCCATAAATTTCAGGACATCACATCAGACCCCCATTAAACCTCAGATCAGCCCTTTCAGACCACCATCAGACCTCAGATCAGCCCACTCAGCCCCCATCAGACCACAAATCAGCCCACTGTGCCCCTATCAGACCTCAGATCAGCCCACTGTGCCCCATCAGACCTAAGATCAGCCCACTGTGCCCCCATGTCAGCCCACAGTGCCCCTATCAGACCTCAGATCAGCCCACTGTGCCCCCATATCAGCCCACTCTGCCCCATTAGACCTCAGATCAGCCCACTGTGCCCCAATGTCAGCCCACTGTGCCCCCATGTCAGCTCACCTCTCCTGCGCCGCGGCTCCGCTCCGGGTCCGGCGCTCCTCTGTCTTCTCTTGCCGGCACTGCACTGTCACCTGACTACGTGCAGTGTCAGGTCATAGTGCGCGTCCTGATGCTGTACGAGGTCAGGACAGTGCATCGCCAGAAGGAGAACACAGAGGAGCGCCGGACCCGGAGTGGAGCTGCAGCGCAGGAGGGTGAGTGAGTATGTTTTCCCGCTCCCGGCACCTATTACATACTAGTGAGCGCTTCCATAATGGAAGCGTTCACTAGTATTCACTTTATAAGACGCACGGCTATTTCCCCTCCGCCCTACTTTTGGGGGAAAAAAGTGTGTCTTATAAAGCAAAAAATACGGTAATTATCTTTCTTTTTAAAAGACTCTCCCACATTCTTATCACATACCACACCTGCTTCCAGTGAGATAAAAACATAATTAAACATAATTAAAAGTTTTAATATATAATTACAAGTTCTTATATAATAATTATACGTTCTTGTGCCTGAAAGAAGAGAAAGTTATTTCTTTACACTTCTGTCATCTTTTTGCCCTGTAACAGCGAACAAGGGAAAAACACTCTTACTTAACTTTTCACTGCAGAACATATTCTACTGATGTATCTACATACATCTTTTTCTTTAGTAACTATCAACTATGATCCAGTTTAATCCACCCCCTTGAATCTTTATGATGAAGGCACAATCTAAAGGGGGGGGGGGGCGGGTTGAAGTTAAAGGGACCTATGCTTTTCCTTAAGGCTACTTTCACACTAGCGGCAGTCCTGATCCGGCAGGTGAAGGGTGCCGTCGGATCCGGACTGCCGCGAGGACATGTGTGGGGCCGGAACCGCGTTCCGGCCCCACACATGTCACACAGTACCGTATACATACACACACATACACATAAACACATACATACTTACATACTCCAGGCAGGCCGCACGCCTTCACACCCAGGAGGCTCGCAGCTATGACGATTCCCCACAGCGCCCTCTCGTCATAGCGGCGCACCCCCTGGGCATGAAGACGTGCGGCCTGCCTGGAGTATGTAAGTATGTATGTATGTATGTATGTATGTATGTATGTCTGTATGTGTAGGTGACGGATCCGTCCTGAACTCCATTGAAAGTCAATGGAGGGCGGATCCGGTTACCATTGTGGTCACACCAGACGGATCCGCCCCCATTGACTTGCATTGGGGGTCATTCCGGATCCGTCTTGGTGCGGATGCCTGGACCGGAGAGCAAACCGCAGCATGCTGCGGTTTGTTCTCCGGTCTGAAGACGGAACGGAATGCTTTCAGGAGCATTCCGTTGTCTTCAGTTCAGTTTTGTCCCCATTGACAATGAATGGGGACAAAACTGAAGCGTTTTATTCCGGTATTGAGCCCCTATGACGGAACTCAATACCGGAATTTTAAAACGCTAGTGTGAAAGTAGCCTTGCTCCTATTTTTCCTAACTCCTTTAATTCCATGCATACAATGCCTGCTCTAATCTATCTCACTGCCTCCCAGACCTCTGTCTGTGGTCCATTTAGGCTTTACATTATGATTAACACACAGTAAACCAAACAAAGCAGACATTTTCCGTCTTTGCTAAAATATTTCTATTTACCCTACATGTCTTTAGTGCAAGTCATAAATCTATTGGAATAGGGTACCAAAAGCTTAGCTGGTTGCTTTCTGGACATGAATTCACAGATGCTTTTCTGTGAATATGCATATCTGGGCACTCTTCTTTATCAGCTGTTGGATGAACTCTGATATCTACAATCTGCAGACTTTTACTACCCAAATTCCTTCAGACTACCGTATCTGTGTCAGAAATAAGTGGGGAACAGTGCAGGGCCTTAAAGGGAAGGGAACAATGGGAAACAAACAGACAAAAGACAGAACACAGAAGTGTAAGAATTACCAAGCCGAGTCCAGAACCGAAAGGGCGATTAAATCAGAAGTAGCGACAAAACCAGAACCAGGGGAAGCCAAAAGTCAAAACCAAGAGGTAGCGTCAGCCACAAGAGGGTCAAGCAAGGTCAATGTCAAGGCAACAAGCCGAAGTCAAAATCCAGGTAGTATACTGTAAGTATGAAAATGAGCTAGTGTGGCAAACTCCAACAAAAGGAAACCAATTACAGGCAACCTGTGGCCAGCAGGTTGCCTGTTTAAGTAGGCCAGCGTCACATGACCCGCATCAGACGCAGCCAAACCACTGAGCGCCGCCAACTCCTCATCATCCCCCTGTTGTTATGGAGATGAGGATGCCGGCCGTGTACGTCGCCGGCTCCTCTTTCTTCCTCCACAGTGGGATTCCGCCGGCGCTGCATTGAGGGAGCGTGCCGCCGGCTCCCTGTTACAATCTGCTTCAATGATCTCTTCAGACATATGTTTCCTCTTGTCTATAACTATAGCTACTTGTAGCGATCCAAATGTCACAGCCTATGCTGTCACCCCTCCCGTTCCAATGGACACCCTGTGAACAGGAACAAA
Organism: Rhinella marina; assembly: GCA_900303285.1. NCBI lineage: Eukaryota > Metazoa > Chordata > Amphibia > Anura > Bufonidae > Rhinella > Rhinella marina. The sequence goes on along the minus strand of ONZH01022784.1, from coordinate 15,292 downwards.
CTAAGCCAACTCTTTGTATCATCTTATAAACAATAAGCGTATTTTTGGCCCAAACCGCACTTCTGGTATTATTATTGTAAGATTCAGGAAAACAAAAAAAAGAATTAACATGACTTAGGTGCATAAAAGTTTTCTAGACTATGATAAAAGTACTACATTGTGCAGTATGAATGTACAGTATGCTTGTACAGCACCAACTACATTACAAGGAATTAAAGTGGAAGAAACCTCTAAATAACTTGCTATACAAGGGAGGTGTATGAATAAGTTAAGCATATATTTAAAGGTTTCCATAAATGACGAGGTAGATACACATACATATATAGGAATGCCTATATCAATGCAATATATGACTGACAGATAGAGACAAGGGGGGGTCTTACTGTCTCACTCTGTGTTGGGGGTTGCTGCTGAAAGAACACATGCAAGATGACAAGACACACACTGACAAGGGATCTCTTCCCTCCAGCATGATATTTTCAGACCGTTCATATTCACAAATAAACAATAGACTGTAAGAAATGTTTCTATATTATTTCTGTAATCTTTTATGAAGAGTGAAAATCTCATTATAATTTTTATAGAAATCTTGTTGAATCTGCTCCAAATAACATACACATTTTCCACTTTTTTTTTTTATATTTGGTGGTGAGCCATCGTACTGACAATTCAGCTTGAAGAGGGGGACAGAAAACTTAAAAAGAATTTTTGAGCTTCATTAAGCTGAAGAATCTAAGAAGAATCTTCTGAAGCGAAGTTTTGAAAAATTTGATTCAACAACTTTGCCAAAGTTCACCAAGAATTTAGATTTGTTCCAAATTAATTTATCACAAATCGCTATAATTAAGGCCACTCTGCCTTAGGGTACAGCCACAAGAACCGCATGGCCAATTAGCCCGCAGCTGCCTTTCATTTAATAATGAAGACCGCACTGCATAGTCCGTCTTCATTGTTAATGCCCAAGTGGCACCTTTAATCCACCTTTAAACAGGGGCTCATGCTTCAATGGAGTTTGGTTGGTTAGGTGGGGAACAATATGCTTATTATTGCTGTTCTTGCCTGCAGGTTGACAGTAAACACAGAATATTAATCAGCTCTGACATATACCAACTTCTTCAACCCCAGTGCTCTTCTGCCGTACAGGTGGGAGGCCTTCTTCTGCCATCTGCTTTTCCACCTTTTCCACATCGTCTAATATCAATGAGAATATGTCATCAGGAACATTGAGCTCCTCCTCTCTGCATCTTGCTGACTTTTCTAGGATCACAGTTAACCTGACAAATCCACCGTCAGACAAGGTGAGATACTTGGTTAGAGGAATTAAACATATTGTAATCACCGACAGAAACCCCTAAAACATAACCTTTAACCTCTTGGCGACAATGGACGTACCGGTACGTCCAGGGCGCGAGGTAGTTCGCGCTACAGGGCGTACCGGTACGTCCTGCATGTAAACACCCGCTGCGCAGTGCAGCGGGGTTTACATGCTGTGATGGCGGCTGTTAGCCACAGCCAGCCATCTGTAGTGAAGGCTTCGGGGGGAGCCGTGCCCCCCCCATAATGGCGATCGCTGTGAATGGCTGGTCTATTCAGACCAGCCATTCACAGCACGCACCAGGTACTCGGCGAGTATACGCCGTATACTCGGCGAGTATATGCCATGAATTCGGCGGGGATAGCGCTTTTCTGTAGTGCGAATCCCCGCCGAGTGTCAGGGGTTAGGGGGCGGGTCAGGGTGTCCCCCCCGCGCCCCACAATCGGCTGTGATTGGTCAGTGACTGGTCACTGACCAATCACTGGCCAAAACATTAAATGTAAGTAAAGGCACCTGCTCAGCCCGCTTCCTGTTTGTCCGGATCGCGAGCTGAGCAGGTGCCTGGTTAGTACAGTGCCCCCCTGGCCCCCCAGTCCCATATAGCTTGCCTGTCCTGTAGTCCTCCGTCCCCCTCGCTGCTGCCGCTGCCTGCCTCCTCGGTGGTGAGTGATCTTCATCTTGATGCAGAGCAGTGCCACCTAGTGGCCTGCCTGGATCTGTCAGCTCCTTCTGCTCCCTGCTAATTTGGGCTTTTTTTTTTCTTTTTTTTTTGGGACTATCTGGCCAACATCTGTGTGGCCAGATTGTCCCGTGTCTGCAGACGATAATCACTTATCAGCCGTTGTGTTTTTTTGCGGCTGATCAGTGATTATCAGCTTTTTTTTTTTTCTTTTCTTTTTCATCTGCGCCAACATCTGTGTGGCCAGATTGTCCGTGCCTGTGGCTGATAATTGCTTATTGAGCCAGTTTTTTTTAGGCTGATAAGTAGTTATCAGTTTTTTTTCCTGGCGTGCATCCAGTGGACGCACACCGGTAAAAGGTGACACTGGTTGAAAGTAAAATCACTACACTGCCCTACACTACACTACACACATAATAAAGTAATTTCACCCCCCACACACACATCACATTCCCCCTAGAAAATAAAAATGTCCCGCAGATCCCACAGGGGGTATACGGTGTCGGAGGCATATGAAATTATATATCTCGGGAGATATTGCACCACAAATTTTGTGGGGCTTTTTATCCTTACACCCTTTGTGAAAATGAAAAAAATTGGGGTTATACCAATGTGTAAGTCTAAAAAATCAGATTTTCCATTTTTACAGACCATCTTTGGGTTATTCCTGTGAGACACCTATAGAGTTAACAAACCTCAACAATCTAATTCTGAGTACTTTGAGGGGTGACGTTTTAAAATGGGGTGAGTTATTGGGTTTTCTAACATGCAGGTCCCTCAAATCCACTTGAAAACTGGACTTGTCCCGCAAAAATCTGATTTTGAAAATTTCATGAAAATTTGGAAAATTGCTACTAAACTATGGAGCCCTCTTATGCCGTGAAAATATAAAAGCACACTAAAAAACTGACATATTGCAGATATGAATCTATATCTAATTTATGTGGTGTCGCTATGTAGTTTAGAGGCTGAGAATTTTAAAGTTAAAAAAAAGCAATTGTTTCCAATTTTTCATGAAATTGTGGAATTTTTCACAAGGAAACACTGCAAATATCGACCTAAATCTATTACTAACAAAGTAAAATAAGTCACGAAAGAAAGCTCAGAATCACTGGAATCTGTAAAACCATCCCAAAGTTATTACTTATTGAAGAGACACATGTCAGAATTCAAAAATTTGGCCCAGACATTAAGGCCAAAATGGGCTCTGTCCTTAAGGGGTTAAAAATCATCTAATCATAACAGGAAAGACATATATTCAAAGATATGGGAGATAAAATAAGAGTTAGGTTAAACAGTCATGTCCAATCACAGAGGCATGAAGAGTGATACACTGATGATAGTGTTTTAGCATTGACACCATTCATTGACACCCGATAGGGGCGATCCCATGTCAGGAACCTCCTGAAGACCCTGTTAAGTCCTTGACACAGGATAGGTACCCAACACCCAAAAGGGACAGAATTGTCAATATGTCAACGTCACGTCAAAGGTCAGTATTACGACCCTATATACTCCTATACAGATGTTCAACATATCACACAACACCTTGATGAATAATCAGTGCTACAAGTCACTCCAGCTTCTGGAAATAACATATATGAACATAAACAAAGAAAAAAACAACCACCTATCTACTTAATAAGCAATCAAGTTCCATTTAATAATCTAAAATCCACGAGCCACAAAAAATACAACGTGGTCAAGTGAAATACAGGCACAACCACCTACAGATAAACCCCAAGAATATATCCAAGAGTGAGTGTTTTGTCCCAACGCGTATATGAAAATATAGCTCATCAGGGGACCAGAACATAGAAAGGGAAATTATATCCCTTCATACCACCAAAAACCAAAAATTGATTGTCAACTGAGTGGAACATTATACCCTTAGAAAGATAAGACACCCAGCAATTAGGGGATATCCTGGATATATATAAAGCACAACAATGATTCTGTATTGTGCACAAATTCACATCACCATGATAACTGGATGTGTATAGAAAGGATATATGTCCAAGTTATACATTATACCCCCAAGGGTTCCATGTCACCTATAGGGATATATAAATAATTCCCCGCATAGGGTACTAAGGTGTATCCATGGTCATATATTGCCCATAACACAGGACACCACAATGGCCTTCAATGTAGGTAGATACATAGCATGAGCCAGATGTACAACAGTGGTTATTAATGGTACATGCTCAGATTGGGTCACTGTAACTAGTGGGGTACCACAGGGGTCAGTATTGGGCCCTATTCTCTTCAATATATTTATTAATGATCTTGTAGAAGGCTTGCACAGTAAAATATCAATTTTTGCAGATGACACTAAACTGTGTAAAGTAATTAACACAGAAGAGGACAGTACACTGCTACAGATGGATCTGGATAGACTGGAGGCTTGGGCAGAGAAGTGGCAGATGAGGTTTAACACTGACAAATGTAAAGTTATGCATATGGGAAGGAATAATGCAAGTCACCAGTACATACTGAATGGTAAAATATTGGGTAACTGACATAGAAAAGGACCTAGGAATTTTAGTGAACAGAAATCTAAGCTGCAGAAACCAGTGTCAGACAGCTGCTGCCAAGGCCAATAAGATAATGGGTTGCATCAAAAGAGGCATAGATGCCCGTGATGAGAATATAGTCCTGCCACTTTACAAATCACTAGTCAGACCACACATGGAGTACTGTGTACAGTTCTGGGCTCCTGTGAACAAGGCAGACATAGCAGAGCTGGAGAGGGTTCAGAGGAGGGCAACTAAAGTAATAACTGGAATGGGTGGACTACAGTACCCAGAAAGATTATCAAAATTAGGCTTATTCACTTGAGAAAAAAGACGACTGAGGGGAGATCTAATAACTATGTATAAATATATCAGAGGTCAGTACAGAGATCTCTCCCACGATCTATTTATCCCCAGGACTGTGACTGTGACGAGGGGACATCCTCTGCGTCTGGAGGAAAGAAGGTTTGTACACAAACATAGAAGAGGATTCTTTACGGTAAGAGCAGTGAGACTATGGAACTCTCTGCCTGAGGAGGTGGTGATGGTAAGTTCACTAAAAGAGTTCAAGAGAGGCCTGGATGTATTTTTGGAGGGTAATAATATTACAGGTTATGGTTACTAGAGATGGGTCGTTGATCCAGGGAGTTATTCTGATTGCCTGATTGGAGTCGGGAAGGAATTTTTTTCCCTAAAGTGGGGAAAACTGGCTTCTACCTCACAGGGTTTTTTTGCCTTCCTCTGGATCAACTTATAGGAAAACAGGCCGAACTGGATGGACAGATGTCTTTTTTCGGCCTTGTAAACTATGTTACTATGTTACTATGTTACTAGTTGTATGATCCCACAAGGGGGTACTCGCGCCAATAGTAGAAATATCCAGGTCATTCCCATTCAAAAGATGATCGACCGCTCCAGCATTGTGGCGGTCATGCAGGAACAGGATGTACGCTGCTGATGTCGCTTGACCGGTGTGGTGTGCACGGATGGTACAGGGTCTCCGCTTGGCTCGGTGCAAGGAGAACTACTCACCAACTCGCGCCGTTTTTCAAGCCATGGAGACGCTTTTGTGTATACGTGAAAGCATGAAAACTTTGGAAATTGCTGATGAATTAAAAATAGGTTGCAAAAAGTGTACATTTGTGTCCACATTCAAAAGGGCATACACATTACTTCTTGGAAATAATAATAATAATATTTTCAAATCAATTATTTTGTCAGAGATTAAAGGGGTTATCCAGGAAAAGATACTTATGACTTATCCACAAGATAGGTCATTAGTATCTGAGATCTGAGAGGGTACGACACCCAGAACCCCACCACCACCGCCAGTCAGCTGTTAGAAGAGGTCTTGAGCACTGCAGCTTCTTCTCGTGATATCACTGTACATCAGTCACATGGCCTAGTTGCAGCTCAGCCTCATTCAAGTTAATGGGGCTGAGCTACAATATCAATTAGGCTTCATTCACACGACCGTATTTTGTTTCCGTGTCCGTTCCGTTTTTTTTGTGGACCGTATGCGGAACCATTCGTTTCAATGGGTCCGCAAAAAAAACGGAAGGTACTCCGTATGCATTCCGTTTCCGTATGTCCGTATTTCCGTTCCGCAAAAAAGATAGAACATGTCCTATTCTTGTCCGTTTTGCTGACAAGGATAGGCATTGTTACAATGGATCCGCCAAAAAAACGGAAACACGGATGCCATACGGAACGTCATCCGTTTTTTTGGCGGATCCGCAATTTGCGGACCGCAAAACACATACGGTCGTGTGAATGAAGCCTTAATGCCACTATACGTTGTTCAGTGCTGTCCTTAGAAACCTGCATCGCTCACAAGAACTCCAGTGAATCCAGAAGCTCCCTGAAACAGCTGATCAGCGGGGATGCCAGAGCTTGGACCCCCACTGATGTGATAATGATGACCTATCCTGAGGATAAGTCATCATTATATTTTCCAGGGTAACCTCTTTTAGTAATTTTAACAATAGCATCAGAAAAATATTTATTGTTGGAGGGCACACAATTTCTGGATATTGCTAGGAAACATATGAAACAGAATATGTTACCATCACACATAAGAAGTGTACAAAGAACTCAAGCAGATGCAAAAGTACACAGAACCCTGCCTAAACAGAAACAGTGATAAAGTATATCAAGAGCACAGAAAATTGCACGTACGGTATAAATCATACAGTACAACCATATTACACACACTAATACACAGTTGCCAGCTGTAAGTGAGCATAATTGCCATTTTAGCAATCTAAGTCAATAGAGAGTTTCATTCCAGCACAGGGTGTAGAGAGGGCAGAAGATCAAGTTGTCTACCAATTTAGAGACCAAAAGCAGAGGCGTAACTACCATAGCGGCAGACCATGCGACTGCTATGGGGCCCAGGACAAGAGGGGGCCCAGTCTTAGTTGGGATTATCTCCTCTTCTACTGGAGGTTAAAACGTGGTCAGGACTCTACCCTCTAAAGAAACAACTTTTAGCAAATGAAGAAGTGGAAAAATGGCCCAAGGGTCTTTGAAAAGGGTTTAGGCAGAAACCATTCTATCCTGTGTCGGGGGACATGGTTTTATCCTTGCTATGGGACCCCTACTTCTCTATGTACGCCACTGGTGACATCATAATGGATTCCTGGATACTACCATCTGCTGACTATACATTGTGTCATCATAATGGTATCCTGGATTCTATTATCTGCTCACCATACAATGTGACATCAAAATGTAATCCTGGATACTATTATCTGCTGACTATACATTGTGACATCATAAAGGTATCCTGGATACTATTATCTGTTGACCTTATACTGTGACATCATAATGGTATCCTAGATATTATCATCTGCTGACCATACACTGTGACATCCAGGGATGTAACTACCATAGCGGCAGACCATGCAACTGCTATGGGGCCCAGGACAAGAGGGAGCCTAGTCTTAGTTGGGATTATCTTTTCTTCTACTGAATGTGAAAACTTGGTCAGGACTCTACCCTCTAAAGGGACAACTTTTAGCAAATGAAGCAGTGGAAAAATGGCCCAAGGGTCTTTGAAAAGGGTTTAGGCAGAAACCGTTCTGTCCTGTGTGGGGGGCCTGGTTTGATCCTTGCTATGAGACCCTTACTTCTCTATGTGCGCCACTGACCAAAAGTAAAGATATTCAGGACCAGGTGAGTTCTAAATCTGATTTTCCTGTCATAATAAAGCAGTCATTGGAATTCTGAAACTAATTTCCTAAAAAGGCACATTGAGCAAGTTATTTTGGGACATTATGAGAGGTTATAAGATGAGAATTAACAATTGGTTACAAATACTGTATATCTGAGCTGCTGTTCTACTGAATCAATGACCATGGCCTATAAATGCTTAAAGGGGTTGTCCCACGAAAAATATTCTACAGTTTTCAAACCAACACCCGGGTCTGAATACTTTTGTAATTGCATGCAATTAAAAATTTTGTATAGCTACTGAGTTATTCAGTAAAATGTATCTGTATAGTGCCACTTAATTTCTTATTTCTTTGACCTGCTCACTGAGAAGGCCGCACATGCTCAGTTTCATCCTTCAACTGCCTCCTGAGCTGTGATAGGAAGAGCTGAGACACGCCCCCTGAGCTGCAGCAGAAAAGACACTCCCTTAAGCTGTAAGCTTGATATAAATCTAGCAGAGCAATGAAGGTGGAGATCTCTGGATCCATGTGAGGTACAGGGCTGGTTCTAGCTTTGTTAGAAAGGTATTGCCATGTACTATATGATGTCTGATTTTAATTTTTTTACATTATTCATGGGATAACCCCTTTAAAGAGGTTCTGTCACCACTTTCTAACCTATGTAATTAGATACATAGGCATATAGGTCTATTAATCCTCTCCCCAGACATATCTGTATATAACAGAAGCAAGCACCTATTTGCCTGGAAAAGTAACTTTTAAAAATATGCAAATGAGTCTTCAGAGCACCGGGAGGCATGCTCTTTTCGTCCGAGCACCGCATCTGCGACGCCCTCCTCACTCCTAAATACGCCCTGTATCCTGTAAACCCGCCCCCCTCCTTTATGATGGACAGCGCTAGACACTCCGTTCTAGCTCTGAAATCCCGCACCTGCACACTCATCCCGGGTACGGAGCGTGCGCACTATGCTTGCAGCGGCGAACACTGCAAGCGATTTCGATGTAGCGCGCACGCACCGTACCAGTGCAGGCGCGGGATATGAGCGCTAGACCGGAGTGTCTAGCGCTGTCCATCATGAAGGAGGGGGGCGGGTTTACAGGATACAGGACATGTTTAGGAGCGGGGAGGGTGTCACAGATGCGGTGTTCGGATGAAAACAGCACACCTCCCGGTGCTCCGAAGACTCATTTGCATATTTTTAAAAGTTACTTTTCCGGGCTAATGGCTGCTTGCTTCTGTTATATACAGGTATGTCTGGGGAGAGGATTAATAGACCTATATGCCTATGTATCTAATTACATAGGTTAGAAAGTGGTGACAGAGCCTCTTTAAGTAATAGTAATAAAACGATTGTTATTTTAGGCAAGTACTGTACGTATCTATAGATATTTATTATACAATAGATGATGTTATGAATATAGTTATTAGAGATGAGCAACGTTTTCAAAAATTCGATTTGTTCTGAATTTATTTGTGATTAAAAATGTAAAATATCGGCAATTTCTCTGCTGCAGAGAGTTTGTATGTTGATGCACAACACTGTGCAACTTTGGAAATGGAGAAAGAGGGACAAATTTTGCGTCTGCAAATTTTTTTTTCGCCACTAGGCCACGCCTCTAACTCCACCCAAAACATAACTATACACCTAATCCCACCCAGTCCCCTTACTGCCCCACATAGTAATTATTCCCCCGTTAGGTGCCCCCATTAATATGCCTAGTTATGTGCTCCCAGTAATATACCCAGTTATGTGCCCCCAGTAATATGCCCAGTTATGTGTCCCATTAATATGCCCTGTTATGTGCCCCAAGTAATATGCCCTGTTATGTGCCCTCAGTAATATGACCAGCTGTGCCCCCCAGTAATATGCCCACATTGTTCCCCCCTGTAATATGCCCACTTTGTGCCCCCTTGTAATATGCCCACATTGTGCCCCCTGTAATGTTGTGCCCCCAGTAATGTGCCCACATTCTGCTCCCCAGTTTATGTTGTGCCCCCAGTAATATGCCCACATTGTGCTCCCCAGTTTATGTTGTGCCCCCAGTAATATGCCCACATTTTGCTCCCCAGTAATGTTGTGCCCCCAGTAATATGCCCATATTGTGCCACTCACAGAAAGTTCAAAAAAATAAACACCATATACTTACCTTCTTCCTAGCAGCATCACCAGCAGGACGTTGTCTTCTCTAGTCTGGAAGGGTGGAGCCAAGGCTGACTGTTGGCCGTCCCTGCCCCCCGCCCAGACCGAAGGGGGAACGGGAGGGATTATGGATGAAGTAGTGAGCTCTTTGCTTCATCACCATACAGGCAACTGTCTCTGCGTCCTATGGACGCAAGGACAGCTGCCATAAACCGGGACATACCTCCCCCATACCAGGACAGCGGGACAGCCACTGCAATCCGGGACTGTCCCGCTGGATCCGGAATGGTTGGGAGGTATGCCCTCAAGTACTGATGGTCTCTGACCTGTGAGCGTCCTGCGCCCCCTCTGTGAGCGTCCTGTGCCCCCTCTGTGAGCTGTGTGTGAGCTCCTTGTGACTCCAGTATGAGCTAGGTCTGCAGCACTTTTAGGACACCATCAAACGGCTTGCTTGTGACGTGGCCGTGCTACATTCAATTACCGCAGGCTGTCTGGGCCATAGAGGGCTCTAGTTAAACTATTGAAGACAGCATTGTTTAGGTGGTCTGCATTGTTAATTGGGGGGTGTTGAGGTATTGGAGTATAGATTAAGAACCTGAGGTCCAAATTAGCAGTGTCTTTTTTTTTTTTTCCAGTACTTTGAGGGAGCAGACTGGGGATGCTAATAAAGGCATCTGTAAAGCTATGTCACACAATGTGGTTGTATAACAGCGTCATCCATAGATCCCCCATAACAGTGTCATCCACAGATCCCCCCCATAACAGTCATCCACAGATCCCTCCATAACAGTCATCCACAGATCCCCCATAACAGTGTCATCCACAGATCCCCCATAACAATGTCATCCACAGATCCCCCATAACAGTGCGTCATCCACAGATCCCCCATAACAGTGCATCATGCACAGATCCCCCATAACAGTGTCATCCAGAGATCCCCCATAAAAGTGTGTCATCCACAGATTCCCCATAACAATGTCATTCACAGATCCCCCATAACTGTGCATCATTCACAGATCCCCCATAACAGTGTGTCATCCACAGATTCCCCATAACAGTGCATCATCCACAGATCTCTCATAACAGTGTGTCATCCACAGATCCTCCATAACAGTGTTATCCACAGATCCCCCATAACAGTGTTATCCACAGATCCTCCATAACAATGTCATCCACAGATACCCCATAACAGTGTGTCATCCACAGATCCCCCATAACAGTGTGTCATCCACAGATCCCCCATAGGTGTCATCCACAGATCCCCCATAACAGTGTCACCCACAGATCCCCCATAACAGTGTCACCCACAGATCCCCCATAACAGTGTCACCCACAGATCCCCCATAACAGTGTCACCCACAGATCCCCCATAACAGTGTGTCATCCACAGATCCCCCATAACAGTGTCACCCACAGATCTCCCATAACAGTGTCATCCACAGATCCCCCATAACAGTGTGTCATCCACAGATCCCCCCATAACAGTGTGTCATCCCACAGATCCCCCATAACAGTGTGTCATCCACAGATCCCCCATAACAGTGTGTCACCCACAGATCCCCTATAACAGTGTGTCATCCACAGATCCCCCATAACAGTGTCATCCACAGATCCCCCATAACAGTGTCACCCAAAGATCCCCCATAACAGTGTCATCCACAGATCTCCCATAACAGTGTGTCATCTACAGATCCCCTTTAACAGTGCGTCATCCACAGATCTCTCATAACAGTGTGTCATCCACAGATCCCCCATAACAGTGTGTCATCCACAGATCCCCCATAACAGTGTTATCCACAGATCCTCCATAACAGTGTTATCCACAGATCCTCCATAACAATGTCATCCACAGATACCCCATAACAGTGTCATCCACAGATCCCATAACAGTGTGTCATCCACAGATCCCCATAACAGTGTGTCATCCACAGATCCCCTATAACAGTGTGTCATCCACAGATCCCCTATAACAGTGTGTCATCCACAGATCCCCTATAACAGTGTGTCATCCACAGATCCCCTATAACAGTGTGTCATCCACAGATCCCCTATAACAGTGTGTCATCCACAGATCCCCCATAGGTGTCATCCACAGATCCCCCATAACAGTGTCACCCACAGATCCCCCATAACAGTGTCATCCATAGATCCCCCATAACAGTGTGTCATCCACAGATCCCCCATAACAGTGTCACCCACAGATCTCCCATAACAGTGTCATCCACAGATCCCCCATAACAGTGTGTCATCCACAGATCCCCTATAACAGTGTGTCATCCACAGATCCCCTATAACAGTGTGTCATCCACAGATCCCCTATAACAGTGTGTCATCCACAGATCCCCCATAACAGTGTCATCCACAGATCCCCCATAACAGTGTCACCCACAGATCCCCCATAACAGTGTCATCCACAGATCTCCCATAACAGTGTGCATGCAACAGCATTATCTCCATTCACTGTTATGGAATTGCCAGTGATCAGCTATTTTCGGAAGACTCATAGCATAATGGAGGATGACCATACATGCACATTGTGCTCTCTCTTCACTTCAGGGGCTCGGATGGGACAACCCCTTTTTTCAGCTTAGGGTTTTATAAACTGCACCATGAAAAAGAAGAAGTGCCCTGACTATTCTTCATGCGGGTTCCATGTCTAGAATTACCTTTGAAAATGGGCATTCTACAATCAGCTGCTGTGGTTTCAACCGCTGTCTATGCCTACAAAGTCCTGTCAGACTTCTGGTCCAATATTTCAGGATTTGGGGCCCCACTTTCAATTTTGCCCATGGCCACACTTTGTCTAAAACCGGCCCTGCAAAGGAGGCAATATGGACGATCACAATACATTAGTAAGTGACTTGTATTAAATGTATCTGTGTTTATGGGTGGTACACAGGTGGTACCATATAGGTGTGTTTGCTCCTCCTCTCATTGGTTGCTGGGTGCACACAGTGGTAACTAGGAGCAGCATACTATATTTGCAGGGTCTACTCTCCTGAATGTAGATGCCCAACGGCATAGGTTGGTTTAGAGTAGGACCTGCCTGACTGAAACCACCTTGGCACTGGTAGGCGCTAACCGATGTGTTTTGATCAAAATATATTGACTGAGAGTCTCAGATTTTATTATCAGAATGGGGGCTTAGTCTATATAATGTTTGCATCTATTGTTTTAGTGCATTATTTTCTGTGATGTTATATATGTAGCCATATACTTCGACATATTAATTATCATATCGTGCAGGATGCTTTGTATTTTTGTTCTGTGAATATATACTGTATATCTTGTGCATATAGGTCATTGGTAACACTAATTAAAATAAGTTACATCAATTAAATATTTGATGAATATTTAATATTTCAATTAATTTACAAATATTTTTAATAATGTTTTCAAAAGGGATTTACCTTTTTATATTTTATCACATTTTTTACATTAAGCTGAGGGCATTATGCCCCTCTAGCAATTTCTTGAATATGGGTGATATGGCAAGCAAAGCAGAAATAATAGAAGCTATAGTAATGATCACCGAGCTCCATTACCTGTACTTCATGACCAATCTAAACATAAAGAGGGACATTTATCAAGGCTGGTGTTCCCATAAACCAGTCTTCATCCCTGTGTGCCAGAGTGAGATGCGCTTATTTTATTGAGAGGCAGATGCCTCTTAATAACTTAGTCGTGTCTCTGGTAGTCTGTGAGCCAGAAACTAGTCTATGTCAGCTAGGGGTGAGAAGCTCAAAAAATCACAAGCTATGGTGCAAATATGGCATAAACATTTTAGAAAATGCCTTTCAAAGTGTATGCATTCTGTACGGGTTCTGAATAAAGAAGGATGCAAATATACAGTATTTTGTTATTCACCTACTGGTGAACTGGAATTAGCGATGTATGAGGAGGACTACGACATAGTGGGAATAACAGACATGGCTGGATGATAGCTATGACTGGGCAGTTAACGTACAGGGTTACAGTCTGTTTAGAAAGGATCGCCAAAACCGGAGAGGGGGAGGGGTCTGCCTTTATGTAAAGTCCTGTCTAAAGCCCACACTCTGGGAAATAAGTGATGGACATGAAGATGTGGAGTCACTGTGGGTAGAAATAAATGGAGCCAAAAACAATAATAAAATACTAATAGGAGTTTATTATAAACCACCCAATATATCAGAGACCACAGAAAATCTGCTTCTAAATGAAATAGATGAGGCGGCAAATCATAATGAGGTCGTTATTAAGGGGGACTTCAACTACCCAGATATAGACTGGGAAACTGAAACTTGTATATCTCATAAAGGAAACAGGTTATTGGCAATAACCAAAGACAATTACCTTTCCCAACTGGTTCAGGACTAGAGGGACGGCCATACTGGGCCAGACCTGACAGAACAACAGATGTGCAGGTTGGGGGACGCCTTCCTCTGGATCAACTTGTAGGAAAACAGGCCGAACTGAATGGACAGATGTCTTTTTTCTGCCTTATAAACTATGTTACCTATTGCTATTTTTTATTAAAGGATTCACTTTTTCGAATTTTCTTATTAATTAAATTATCAACCGAAAATATATAGTCTGATTTATTTACTGGTATTGTTACTTCACCTTTGTGTAATTAATTACTGATTGGTTCTACCCCCTTTAAATATAATATCACCTTCTATATTATGAGTAATCATATTTCTTGTAATGTAGTGAGTTAGGTTTAGTTAGATACCATACACAGAATCCCCCCATTGTGCTGAGAAGACCACATCATAATGAGGGATTATCTTAAAGACGTGTGTACTGCATAGCGTGCTGAAAGGAGTAAACCTTGAGAACACAATTAAGTAGAAACTTCATTGAACATCATCCAGGTAGGATGTTATAAGGTCTATCTCCTTCTTGTATCACTATGGGGTGTCGGCCATGTGCTATGACATGGCGGCAGGAGCCCCCCCCCCCCCATATTGTATTGTGCAGGCCATATGATTGATTATTTATTCTGTATGTGATTTGTTTGTTTTACCTTATATTTAATCACACTTAGTCAATATTTTTATCACTTAGCCAGTTAAGCCTATTTATTCTCAAATTGTCAAATTCATGTTAAAACAACCGTTTTTTAAATCTTTGTGACCAACTAGGTGTGAGACTTATCAAGAAATTGCATACTTCTTCAAAAGCTGCATAAAAAGTGCAGTCTTAATTATTAAAAATAGCATTTTTAGAGGTTTTTATGCAGCCTAATAAAGTTTATAGCACATTATGAAAGCAGTACATAAAAAAAAACATTTTGGAGCATTCTTGTAGTTTTTCCCACAGGCTTTTCTTATAGGACTTTAAGAATGTCAGAAAAAATAGCATGTTTAAAGTGTTACAACAAAAAAAAGGTGCAAAAATGCCACAAAATAAAATATCTGCGAGGAAAGCCTAATAGCATAAAATGATATAATTAATGCTAGCAATTCATGTGCAATCTTGTA
>ONZH01022783.1:0-55619 GCA_900303285.1 Rhinella marina | reverse complement strand
AGGTGTCACCTCTTGGCCGCCACAAAATTTTCCATGAGCCTATGACCAGCCCACGGCCTCTTCCTGCCTTTTGCGGTCCTACGCATCCCTCAACATCCCCACTGCTTTACCTGCTAGACATGACACTGGGCCAGGTCGGGTCACTGACATCTCAAGCGCCAACAATTTGGGCATTTTAAGGCTTCTGCATGTGTTTTTGAGTTGTTTTTACATTTTAAAGAAGACATGTCTGACCACATCTCACACACACACACAATGACAATTAGGGATGGGGTCTATTTGCTTTCCCCCTTGCCTATGCCATCTGTGGTTGTCATAGGCAACGTGATTTTAAGGGGTGCAGAATTTTATCTTCTTTTTTGTCTAGTTTGGCTTGGGGTCCATGGCAATGTTGAGGAAAGAAGGTTTCCTTGTATGGTCTCACTTTACAGAGAGGTTAGATTGTGTTTGGAGTGTATTGTTGAGAGGCTGTGATAGTGGCGTAATAGTGCGACTTGGGCGCGTTATATGCACCCAGACATGCTTCCCCTGCTGTCCCAGTTGCATTCCAGCAGTGTTGGCATCCTTTTCTGAGGTTCCAGGGTGGACTTGGTGACCTCCAAGTGGTCGAATTGAGATTTCCAAGTGGCGAGCATTTTTTTCCCATAGACTTTAATGGGATTCGATATCCGGTCGAATAGTCGAATTTCGCAGTCTATTCGAATCGAATTTCGAACTTTCGAATATTTCACTACTCGCTCATCTCTAATTGTGATGTCAAATACTGACAATGTGAATGGCCTTAAACAAGTAACCAAGCTACATTATCTCCTGTGAGTACTTATTAATTTCAGTGGATACAGTATAAGCCTGCTTTAATGTAAACTTCACTTGATTTGCAGAATTACAGTATTGTGTACCAATGGCTCAGTCGAAGGAACAGAGGATTTTGGAGTTTGTACAGGAAAATGCAGCTAAAGGTGACCCCCAGAGTGTGGTGGACCACATCGATCAATACTGCCGCCAAAAAGAATGGGCTATGAATGTGGGAGATGAAAAAGGTAATATATTTAAGGGATCATGCACACGAACATAAGGGCTCCATGCCCGTATTGGGGACCGCAAACGGCAGGTCCGCAGAATACGGGCTCTGGCCATGTGCACTCCGTGCTGCGGATGAGGACCCATTGACATGAATAGGTTCTATCTTTGGCCATATCTTGTGGATTACAGACCTATTCAAGTCAATGGCTCTGCATCTGCAGCATGTAGTGCACACGGCTGGTGCCTGTGCATTGCGGACCGCTTTTGCAGTCCGCAGCATGAGCACAGAGCTCTTAGCTCTAAAAACCCCCACCCCTCCCAACCTTTCCCCACCCCCCAAAAAAAAAAAGTTGCAGATTTCCAGTAATGCAGATCTGGCCTTAGATTTTAGACTTTGCAGTGCAAAGAGGAAAATATATGGTCAAACTTGGGGAAAACTCCATAGCAAAACCCAATGTAGAAAATTCCGATTTTACTGCAAATTTTGGTGGTTTGTCCTCAACAAAAAAGCTTCCACTATAGGTATTATATTTTGTGGTTGTTAGTAAAGGGGTTATTTGTCTATGGAAGGGAATGAACCCAAAGAGAAAAAAAACAAAAGTCTGGTTTGAAGTTGTGTGGGAGCAGCACCTATACAAGCCGATAAACAACATGAGTTTGTGAGCGTTTGCGTGTTTGATTTTCAGTGCGTGTTTGTATTAAGTGTGTGACTAGATTACGTGACTTGAGATTCAGGGACTTTAGGAGGGGACTATAGTAAATCAGTTGTTTTTTACTGCACTGTTGTATTATATTTTTTCTTTCTATTTTCTTGCGTAATCCCCATTAGTATGTGTTCCATTATTGACAACGCAGTCCAGTGCCCATCTTGTCAGATGTATGCAGTCCTGGAACAGTCATTTCAGGGTGCATATCTTTGTTCAAAATGGAAGCAAATTGCCCGTTTGGAATCGCACATTGTATATATAAATGAGGGAGTCTCGACACTGAGAAGCCTTGACAATTTGGAAAAGAATTTGCTGCCCACTGAGCAGTAGATAAATAAACAAATAAAAGCAGCCAAACTGGGAATTCATTGCCAAAGAGAGTAAACCTAACCCTAAAATGTTCTTCAATTATAGAAATGGTAAAAAGTATAAATCTGAAGGTGTTGGCCCTTTACAGAGTGATGAGGGGGGAGTTGCAGAGAACGATGAGAAGAAAGCAAAGCTATTAAATATTCTTTTCTCCACTGTATTCACTGAGGAAAATAAACTGTCAGATGAAATGCAGAATGTAAAATTAAATTCCCTATTAAAAGTGCCCTGTCTGACCCAGGAAGAGGTACAGCAGTGTCTTAAAAAGATAAAAATAGACAAACCTCCAGGACCAGATGGCATACACCTCTGTATCCTAAGATAAATAAAGGGAGTCTTTCACCTGTTTTTCACCAATATAACTAAGAGCACTGCCCCACAGAAGATTGCAAACACATCCCAGACATACCTGTGTGCACTTTGTGTCTGTATTACATGTCCAGGAAAAGCACTTTTATTCTGCAGGAAAACATCTCGCAGGCGCCCAGCTCTGCTCCTGCAAGTGACCAAAGCAAACCAGACTGAAGATGGGAGGGCTGCTTTAGCTGCTCATATCTTGGGATTGGTAGCAGATAGAAATGATATCAAAATCATAGCATTATATCCAGTATATCAGAAGATATAGCTGTTAGAAATCGAGTCGGGGGAGAAAGCTGTTTTTAGTTTAACTTTCAGCTGGGCACTTGGGAGCTGTTTTCCAGCAGAATAAAAGTGCTTCTTCTGAACATGTAATACAGACACAGAGTGCACACAGGTATGTTTAGGATGTGTTTGCAATCTTCTGTGGGGCAGTGCTGTTAGTTATATAGGTGAAAAACAGGTGAAAGACTCCCTTTAAGTAATGTCACAGACAGACCATTATTTCTGATATTTAAGAACTGTACTGTATATTGACAGGGAGCTTTCCAAAGAATTGGCGCATAGCAAATGTGGTGCCAATATTAAAAAAAGGTCCAAAAACAGAGCCCGGAGACTATAGGCTGGTGAGTTTAACATCTGTCGTGGGTAAACTGAAGGTTTTCTAAGAGATGCTATCTTGGAGCGAATAATGCTGCAGCAATTCAATGGATGTCATATATCTTGACTACTCCAAAGCATTTTATACTGTGCCACATAAAAGGTTAGTATATAAAATGAGAATGCTTGACCTGGGAGAAAATGCCTGTATGTGGGTAAGTAGCTGGCTCAGTGATAGAAAACAGAGGGTGGTTATTAACTGTACACAGTCAGATAGGGTCACTGTCACTAGTGGGGTACCACAGGGAATTTTAGGAATCTAGGAATGTTAGTGAACAGCAAACTAAACTGTAGAAACCAGTGTTATGCAGCTGCTGCCGAGGCCAATAAGATAATGGGGTGCATCAAAAGGGGCATAGATTTACATGATAAGAACATAGTCCTGCCACTTTACAAATAACTAGTCAGGCCACACATAGAGTATTGTGTACCATTCTGGGCTCCTGTGAACAAGACAGACATAGCAGAGCTGGAGAGGGTTCAGAGGAGGGCAACTAAATTAATAACTGGAATGGGTGAACTACAGTACCCAGAAAAGATTATCAAAATTAGGTTTATTCACTTTAGAAAAAAGACGACTGAGGGGAGAGATGTATACCCGGTATACCGGACAAAAGAAGAGGTACTGTGCGGTGTCCATATATACAAAATAAGAGCACATACTGAGAATTACACCCAGTATACAGGACAGGAGAGGTGGTACTGTGCAGCATCCATATGTACTGCACAGATTAAGAGCAGGTATTGAAAATTACACCCAGTATACAGGACAGGAGAAATTATACTGTGCAGTGTCCATGTACAATATATAGAATAAGAACAAATACTGAGAATCAGAGCAGATTCTGAGAATTACACCCAGTATACAGGACAGGAGAAGTGGTACTGTGCAGTGTCCATATATACAGAATAAGACCAGATACTGAGAATTACACCCAGTATACAGGACAGGAGAAGTGGTGCTGTGCAGCGTCCATATATACATTATAGAATAAGACCAGATACTGAGAATTACACCCAGTATACAGGACAAGAGAAGTTGTACTGTGCAGTGTCCATACGTATATACAGAATAAGAGCAGATACTGAGACACTTATACAGATACTGATATACACTGTATATCTAATATATAAAGCTGAGTGTATATGTATGTGTGTGTATGTATGTCCGCTAAAGCAATCCGCACCGTCGCATTTACAATCACGAAATTTGGTACACAGGTACATCAGGTGTCTGGGAAGGTTTTAGACCGGGTCTCAGCTCTCTAGGACGTATCATTCCTGAGATATTCCCAAAAAATGAATTAGCCAATAGAAGCTTGCCATACATATGGTCACATGTCCCTTATCCAATAGAAGCTGCAGGCCCTTAGTCTCCACATACACACAGTTTTACACCAGGTTTCCATAACAACCCAGCCATTTTTCTTCACTGCTGTAGGTCAGCTTTAAAGAGGCCAGGGCGCTGTGGATGACACTGTTAAGGGAGCAGAATGCTGTGCAGATCACAGTTAAGGGGGCAGGTCACCCTCAAAAGACGGACAAACCCCCCCCAAATTCTGCTAAGCCACGCCCTGACCGGTTAGGTCACACTCCCTCCCACTCTTCAGCCGACGGGGATTGAACAAATTAAGGTAAAAATCAACCTCTGTCTTCTGCAGGGGTGGGAGGGTGACTTTTTCCCTGCAGCTCAAACTCAGACAGCGCAGTGCTGCTGTATGAGAGTGAGCTGCTCAAAAGGACATCTCTGTGTCCGTCCAGGCACTGCCGGATGGAGGACAGGGAGTCTGAAACCCGAACTGTCCGGCCGAAAACCGGACCTCTGGCCACCCTAGGGAGAGGCTGCTGTGGAGGTCAAAGTTAAGGGGACGGTCCGCTATGGAGGTTAGTTTTAAGGGGCAGATTGCTGTAGAGGCCACTGTTAAGGGGGTGGGGTGTTGTGGAAATCACTGTTAAGGAGATGGGGTACCGTGGAGGTCACTAATAAATGGGTGAGATACTGTAGAGGTCACTGTTAAGGGGGTGTTGTGGAGGTCACATTTTAAGGGAATGGAGCTCTATGGAGGTCACTGTTAAGGGGGAAGGTTATTATGGAAATCACTGTTAAGTGGAGGTCACTAATAAAGGGGAGGGCGCTGTGGATGTTACTGTGAAGGGGCAGGCCGATGTGGAGGTTACTGTTAAAGGGGTGGGCACTGTGGAGGCTACTATTAAAGGGGCAGTTGGGAGCTGTAAGGTCACTGTTAATTCAGCGGTGGTCAGTGAGGTCACTGTTAAGGGAGAGGGGTACAGTGAAGGTTACTGTTAAGGGAGCGGGGTACTGTGGCAGTCACTGTTAAAGGGACAGTCGCTGATGAGGTCTCTGTTAAGGGGGCTGGAAATGGTGGAGGTCAGTTAAGGGGACTGTAACTTATGGTCAGTGTTAAGGGGCAGGTGCTGTAGAGGTCACTGTTAAGGGGGTGGGCCCCTGTGGAGGTTACTGTCAAGGGGGTGGGGTGCTGTTGAACTCTCTGTTAAAGGGCCAGGCTGCTGTGAAGGTCAAAGTTAAGGGGGTGGGCTGCTGTGGAGGTCCCATTTTAAGGAGATGGGGCACTGTGGGGGGGTCAGTGTTAAGGGGTGGAGGGCTATGGAGGTCACTGTTAAGGGAGCACTCATGCCCTGTATACTGGGTGTATTTCTTAATACATATACACCATTTTCCTTGTCCTGCCCTTATACTAGGTATATAATACATATATTGCATAGTGCATAAGGAAACTCTTCAGACCCTTACATTTTTTTCACATTTTGTTATGTTGCAGTTTTTTTGTTGTTTTTTTAGAACATCTTATTTTAGAAATGTTTAGAATTTTAGAAATGTTTGCAAATTTATTAAAAATGAAAAACTAAAAGACATAACTATTGAGACCCTTTGTATCGAAGGGCCCAGATCTGGAGAAGGGTACACAAATTTCTGCTGCACTGAAAGTTCCCAAGAGCACAGCGGCTTCCATAATTCTTAAATGGAAGACATTTCAAACAACCAGAGCTGGCTACCCTACCAAATGATGTAATTGGGGGAGAAGGGCCTTGATTAGACAGGTGACCAAGAACCCAAGGGTCACTCAAAGCACTATATTGAGCACTACTACCCATGTCCAGATATTAAACACAGTGGTACTTTACAGTTCCCCTATATACAGAATAAGCAGATGTTGACACACAAAATAGATAGACACACCAGAGAGACCCTTATCTATTTACAAGTTACAGGTCCTTCTCCTCTAGAGTCTTTTGGAGGCTTGTGGACCTTTAGGATAATATAATGGTAGTGTAGGGTAGGCTCCCGACGTGGATCTCCCCTTGCCTCTGTCTCCTGAGAACTGTTTGCTGTTTCTGACTGGGACTGTTGTCATAACGGCTCACTTCTCATCTACCTTTTGCATTTTTCTGTTTCACTTGCTTCCCTTCAGTACTAGGTTATATCCCTCTAACAGTTTAATTGGAACAGGGAATGTAGCATGTCTGCCCCTCTCTAGTTGCTACCTCCCCCCAATAGTTTGGGATGCTCCCCTGGGAATATTTGGTTCCTGGTGATTGTCTCCCTACACCTTTTGGTTACCATAGATAGTTATCTCTTTTCTTTTCTTTTCTTTCTTTCTCTCTCTTATTGTTTTCCCTCTTCTTTCTCTTCTCTACTTGGTACAATAATTTCACTTGTCCCCTTTTTCTTTTTTTAATTTAGATCTCTTATTACTTTCCTGTGTTGCCCTTTTCCCCCGCTCCTCCTGTTTTTCCCTTCCCCGCAACCATGACGTCTCCTTCAATGCGAAAAGCCTTAACACTCCAACACCCTGTAGACAAAGATTACACCTTTTACTCCGCCCCACACTCCTACTATAGCTGAATCGACTACATTCTGCTGCAACAACAAGCACTCTCGTGGCTTGACTCCACACAAATAGGCAATATCTTGTGGTCGGACCATGACCCGGTTTATTGCTCTCAGAACCTTACTTTTCTTACTAAACTGCAGTGGACATGGCGTTTGAATGAGCCTGTTCTTCTTCACTCGGTATGCGCTGCTGACATTACGAGAACCGAAGAAAACTTTATCATTGACCATCTCAAGGACCCCACTTCTCTCCCAAAACAATGGGAATCCCTGAAATGTGTTCTACGTGGGGTTCTCATTAAACATGGGTCCCGTCTCAAGCAGGAGAAAGCACATTCTCTCAGCCTTGCACTGCAGAAGGTTGCTTCCCTCGAGCTGGCCCACAAACACGCACTTTGTTTATCGACCCTCCGCAATCTCCAGAATGCTCGCTTGGATGCTAAGCGCCTCCTGGAATTGTCTTACAAGCGCATGATCCAACTCTGCCGCAGTAAATTCTATGAATACGGAAACAAGAGTGGGCATCTGCTGGCAAGGGCTCTCAAGAGAAAATTAGCCACCTCTCACATTCCTGCCATCAAAAACCCTGCGGGTCGTGTGGTCCATACCTCCACAGATATTGCCTCCTCCTTTTACTCCGAACTCTACAACTTACCCCACTCTGCTTCAGGTCAGCTAGAACATGGACCTGAACCTCCCCCCCCAGTCCTTTAGACTATCTGAACTGAAGTCTGCTAGTTTGGAGATTCGCTTTTCAGAGGCCAAACTCCAAATGGTCCTTACGTTTCTACCGGGGGGTAAGAGCCCGGGTCCTGACGGGTTCACAGCTAGGCTCTATAAATCCTTTTCGATGTTTCTTTCCCCCTTTCTGCTCCGGGTCTTTAATGCGGTGTCTCCTGAGTTTCCCTTCCCGGTACAGCATATTGCTGTTATTCCTAAACCTGGTAAGGACCCGCAAACATGTGCCAGCTATCGTCCTGTCTCCCTCTTGAATGTAGACCTTAAAATGTATGAGGTATCAAAATCACTGGTGATCTGTCACAACTTTTTAGACTCAACTTCAGAAAGACCTAGAGTCCTGGCATCGGCAGGATTTCTCCTGGTTTGGCAGAATCAGCATCTTAAAAATGAATCTGCTACTGAAAATACTCTACCTCCTGCAGACTATCCCCCTCTGCATACCATCAATGTTCTGGTCCCAGATACACCGTTGCTTTACGAAATTTGTATGAAACCACAAATCAAATGTGAAACCGTTCTAAGGAAGTGGGAGAGGTTGTTCTCCCGGACTGTCACTTATACTATCATTCTATTGCCTAAGCCAGACTTTTGGACATAATGCACACTGACACTTCCAAATCCTGGGTACACATAGCATGGGACTTTTCATCTTGTTCTCTGACAGTACTCCCCTGGTTGGTTGGAGCTCCACGCACCACCTCTTCCACATTGGCTTTCACGGACTACATACTTTTACGATTCTAGCGTCCATTAGCCCGCTCACCCCGATTACTGATCACCCAAGTTTCCCCCCAGTACACTCCCCGTCTTCTTTTCTTCAAGGCAAGAAAATACGCCCGCTTAGGTTTTGTCATGTCCTCTTGGGACACTGCTTGAAACCTCTTTCTCAATTGTCAGGGACCCCAAACACACGCACGACACTCTTTCAAATATTTACAACTTCAGCATTTCTACTCCTCCACAAGCCTGACCCACACACTGATCCGAAAACTGTCGACATTCGAACAGTTATGCCTAGCTCCATCAGCGAAACATAGAAACATATCAGTCATTTACAAGTTACTCTTACATCACCGCTCCTCACTGCCTTCCCCCCTTCTGTCAGGCATGGGAACGTGACCTGGGTATCCACCTCACCCCTTCTCAATAGAACAGGACTTTCCTTTTGTCTCATAAAGCACTGATCTCCACTAAAGCCTAGGAAACATTGTTATAAGATTGTCTCGCGATGGTATAGGGTGCCCTCGCTCCTCCACAAATGGTTCCCCACAGTATCGGAACGCTGTTGGAGATGCAACACAGAGGAAGGTACGATGCTTCACATATGGTGGTATTGTCCTGTTCTACTCCCCTTTTGGGACTCTATGCACAAGACATTCTTTGAAGTAATTGGCATCCCTATTCCAAAGTCCCCTGAATTCCTCCTATTATATGTGTTTGATCTCAACATTCCAGCCTACAAGAATTCACATCTTAAGTACCTGGTTCAGGTAGCAAAAGCAGTCTTTCCACGACACTGGAAGAATGGTTTGAGGAGGTCGCCCTTGTACCAATGAATGGAGGATCTAATTATCCTAACCCCCTCAGATTCCTCGAAATTTCGGAGGACCTGGAACCCGTGGGACGCGTTCCGCTACTTGGAGGTGTTCTGGAACCTACAGTCGTGAGTTTGATTTATCACCCTCTTTCCCTCCCCTCCCTTCCCATACCCCCCCTCTCCCTCTCCCCTTTTTTCTGTTTTCTTTCCTTTTCCTTCTTTTCTTTTTATTACTCAAACATTTGTTATGTTGCATATATGATCACTCGCTTTCACACATGCTTGTTGCATGGTTTAGCATTTATGGGCACAAGAAGATATTTGTGCTCACCTTTATTATATGTCTTTGTCGAGACTGTATTACAATTCCGTTTTATGGATTTTGTTTTTATAGCATTTCCTGTGTGGAAAAACTGACCTGTTATCTCCATTCTACTTCTCAGTACGATTACAGTGATACCACTTAGTTACATAGTTACATAGTTAATACGGTTGAAAAAAGACATAAGTCCATCAAGTTCAACCAAGGGATAGGTGGGGGCGCGAATCCCAGTAGGAAATGAAACTCTATTTTTTCATAAGCATTAATGTTGTTTACTTTTAAGAATTCATCTAAACCCTTTTTAAAACTGTCCACTGTTCCTGCTGTGACCACGTCCTGGGGAAGTCTATTCCACAGATTCACAGTTCTTACAGTAAAGAAGCTTTGACACTTTTGGAGCGGAGGCAGTGCTCCCTTGTCTTTTGAGGGCTTTTTACATGGAACAGTTTTTCACCATATTTTTTTTTATGGCCCATTTATATATTTGTATAGGTTAATCATGTCCCCCCTTAGATGTCTCTTCTCAAGACTAAATAAATTCAATTCTTTTAATCTTTCTTCATAACTAAGACCCTCCAGGCCCCTTATCAGTTTATTCGCTCTCCTCTGTACTTTTTTAAGCTGCAGTGCATCCTTTCTATGGACTGGTCCCCAGAACTGAACTGATTCCAGATGAGGCTGCACCAACACTTTGTAAAGTGGTAGTATTACATCCCTGCCCCGCAAGTCCATGCCTTGTTTAATGCATGACAATATCCTGGTAGCTTTAGAAGCAGTTGATTGACATTGTATGCTGTTATTTAATCTAACATCTACAAGGACACCCAAATCCTTCTCTATAAGTGACTCTCCCAGTGTTGCCTCCCCTAGGACATATGAAGCACAGAGATTATTACTACCAAGATGCATAACTTTACATTTATCCACATTGAACCTCATTTGCCAGGTTGATGCTCAATCACTCAGAGTGATCAAGTCAGCTTGTAGTTTATGGACATCTTACATAGCTTAGTGTCATCTGCAAAAATAGAAATGGTGTTATTAATCCTGTCCTCGATATCATTAATAAATAAGTTAAATAACAGAGGACCCAGCACTGAACCTTGGGGTACACCACTTATAACCTGGGACCATTCTGAATAGGAATCATTGACCACCACTCTCTGGACACAGTCCTTTAGCCAGTTTTCAATTCAATTACAGACTATACTTTCCAAGCCTATAGACCAGGGATGCCCAACCTGCGGCTCTCCAGCTGTTGCAAAACTACAACTCCCAGCATGCCCAGACTGCCTACAGCTATTAGCCTACAGCAGGGCATGGTG
Organism: Rhinella marina; assembly: GCA_900303285.1. Lineage (NCBI taxonomy): Eukaryota > Metazoa > Chordata > Amphibia > Anura > Bufonidae > Rhinella > Rhinella marina. Next base: position 44,704 of record ONZH01022783.1, on the reverse strand, counting down.
GGAATTGTAGTTTTACAACAGCTGGAGAGCCGCAGGTTGTCCATCCCTGCTATAGACCTTACTTTACCTATTAAGTGTCTATGAGGGACAGTATCAAAAGCCTTTGCAAAATCCAGAAACACTACATCCACAGCTGCCCCTCTGTCCAGGCTCTTACTCACCTCCTCATAAAAACAAATCAGGTTAGTCTGACCTTGGTAAACCCATGCTGGTTATCGCTTACAGTATTATTTACAGTCACATACTGTACTCCTGTACAGTGCCTTGAGAAAGTATTCGGCCCCCTGGAACTTTTCAACCTTTTGCCACATTTCAGGCTTCAAACAAAAAGATATAACATTTTAAATTTTTGGTGAAGAATCAACAACAAGTGGGTCACAATTGTGAAGTGGAACAAAATTTATTGGATCATTTAAACGTTTTTGTAATAATAAAACTGAAAAGTTGGGCATGCAAAATTATTTGGCCCATTTACTTTCAGTTCAGAAAACTCACTCCAGAAGTTCATTGAGGATCTCTGAATGATCCAATGTTGTCCTAAATGACTGATGAAGATAAATAGAATCCACCTGTGTGTAATCAAGTCTCCGTATAAATGCACCTGCTCTGTGATAGTCTCAGGGTTCTGTTTAAAGCACAGAGAGCATCATGAAGACCAAGGAACACGCCAGGCAGGTCCGTGATACTGTTGTGGAGAAGTTTAAAGCTGGATTTGGATACCAAAAAATTTCCCAAGTTTTAAACATCCCAAGGAGCACTGTGCAAGCGATCATATTGAAATGGAAGGAGTATCAGACCACTGCAAATCTACCAAGACCCGGCCCTCCCTCTAAACTTTCATCTCAAACAAGGAAAGACTGATGAGAGATGCAGCCAAGAGGCCCATGATCACTCTGGATGAACTGCAGAGATCTACAGCTGAGGTGGGAGAGTCTGTCCATAGGACAACAATCAGTCGAACACTTCACAAATCTGGCCTTTATGGAAGAGTGGCAAGAAGAAAGCCATTTCTCAAAGATATCCATAAAAAGTCTGGTTTACAGTTTGCCACAAGCCACCTGGGAGACACACCAAACATGTGGAAGAAGGTGCTCTGGTCAGATGAAACCAAACTCCAACTTTTTGGAAACAATGCAAAACGATATGTTTTGGCGTAAAAGCCACACAGCTCATCACCCTGAACACACCATCCCCACTGTCAAACATGGTGGTGGCAGCATCATGGTTTGGTCCAAGTTTTTATCAGCAGGGACAGGGAAGATGGTTAAAATTGATGGGAAGATGGATGGAGCCAAATACAGGACCATTCTGGATGAAAACCTGTTGGAGTCTGCAAAAGACCTGAGACTAGGATGGAGATTTATCTTCCAACAAGACAATGATCCCAAACATAAAGCAAAATCTACAATGGAATGGTTCAAAAATAAACGTAACCAGGTCTTAGAATAATAAACTGCCTAACAAGGCTATAAACCTATCTTGACCCAGACACTAATAAAACATCTTTGTTGGGTCTTTGTTGAGTTATTCTATATTAGTGAATTCAGGTCTTAGAATGGCCAAGTCAAAGTCCAGACCTGAATCCAATTGAGAATATGTGGAAAGAGCTGAAAACTGCTGTTCACAAACGCTCTCCATCCAACCTCAAAGAGCTGTTTTGCAAGAAAGAATGGGTGAGAATTTCAGTCTCTAGATGTGCAAAACTGATAGAGACAAACCCCAAGCGACTTGCAGCTGTAATCGCAGCAAAAGGTGGCGCAACAAAGTATTAATGCAAGGGGGCCAAATAATTTTGCACGCCCCACTTTTCAGTTTTATTATTACAAAAAAAGTTTAAATGATCCAATAAATTTCGTTCCACTTCACAATTGTGACCCACTTGTTGTTGATTCTTCACCAAAAATTTAAAATGTTATATCTTTTTGTTTGAAGCCTGAAATGTTGTAAAAGGTTGAAAAGTTCCAGGGGGCCGAATACTTTCGAAAGGCACTGTATATAGTCCCTTAAGAGTCCTTCAAACATTTTCCCACAACAGAAATTAAACTAACTGGTCCATAATTACCTGTGGAGGACCTAGATCCTTTTTTGAATATGGGCACCACATTTGCCTTGCGCTATCACTTGGCACTGTACCAGTACCTAGAGAATCTTTAAAAATTATAAACAGGGGCACAGCAATGACTGAACTCAGCTCTTTAAGCACTCTTGTGTGTAATCCATCTGGACATTTATATAGTTTTTCTTGTGTTTTAATACTTAAATAACTTAATAATGAATATGTTTATATATGGGCATTTTGGGACACTACGGTGCAAATGATCTTTATTTTATTGTTTATTTATTTTTATTATGGGGAAAGGTTGGTGATTTAGATTATTATATTATTTTAATATTAAAAAAAAAATTGCACATATTTTAAGTCCCCTTAGGGACAACTTTAACAAGTTGATGTCAGATTGCTAGTCCCAGTGGTGCACCTAGCTTTTTTGATGCCTGAGGCGAAAACTGAAATGGCACCCCCCCCCCCAACTGCCAATTTCTTAACCTAACCCCTTTGCCACAATGGCCCTTCCACTGTCCCCCTCTTGCCCCTACCTAGTGCTGCCTGAGACAATCGCCTCACCTGGCTTCATTGGTGGTGCACCCCTGGCTAGTCCCTTAGGGTCCATTAAGACGGCCATGTTTTTGCGGATCCGCAAAAACATGGATGCCTGCCGGTGTGTGTTCCGCAATTTGCGGAACAAATGGCCCAACATCCTATTCAAAATGACGGCAATAGCGGACAAGAATAGTACATGTTCTATTTTTTCTTTCTGGTTCACATGGTATTGTGACTGGGCTCTTAGATTGCAACCTTGCAACTAGGGATGAGCGAATCGACTTCGTATGAAATATCCGAAGTCGATTCGCAAAAAACTTTGTTCTAATACTGTACAGAGCGGGAATGTATTGGCTCCCGCACCGTACAGTATTCGAACAAAGTTTTTTGTGAATCGACTTCAGATATTTCATCCGAAGTCGATTCGCTCATCCCTAATTGCAACCTATGGGAATTGGCTTTGTTTCTGTGGAGCCCTGCCACCTGCAGGCCTCCATAGGAACTACACCTGTGGTAGCCTCGGATCCTTCACAAGCCTACCACAAAGAATGAACAGCCTCCCTGATCAAAGCACAGGGTGCAGTTGTTTCGGCCCCAGGAGCACAGTGCTCCCTCGGAAAGCCGCCTCAGATTTCATTGTCACAATTGATCAAGGCTGAGAAGTTAAATGTCTGTGATCAGCTTTATTGTGTGAAAGAGCAGAAACCCGGTACCTACTGCACCTGCTACGCTACGCTCTGGGCTCGATCTTTAAATACCCGACCAGTGTCGTACATATACGCTGCTGGTCAGACCATCATCTGATGTGATTATGCGGTTACCATGGTTTGCTATGGCAGCGTAAGATATTCAATGCTAGTGGAGCTGGAAAAACTTGCTTGGGAAAATGTTAAAAATACCTTGATTACTCTTACCGGTAATCCGTTTTCCATGAGCCAATGACAGCACCTGTGAGAGATCCTCCTCCTTCCCGACAGGAAACAGGAACTTCCCAGATCTTTAAAAGGCCTCCTCGTATTCCACCTCTTCAGTTTTGTACCAAGATTTCCGGAACCGACAAGGACCAACACAAAAATTTTTTTTTTTTTTTCTAAATATCGTCTTTAGGACAAGAAGGTAATAGTTTTAGTTTTTTTTTTTTTTTTTTTTTTAAAACATACTTCCTCCGATTATGAAAACACTACTTTACAAAAGAAAATTTTTTTTTTTTTTTTTTTGGGAGGGAATTAGTATAGGTGCTGTCATTGGCTCATGGAAAACGGATTACCGGTAAGAGTAATCAAGGTATTTCCATTACGCCTTATGACAGCACCTGTGAGAGATTAGAATAGATGATTTAGGGTGGGACAACTGCCTGCAAAACCTTCCTGCCAAACGCAAGATCTTGGGCAGACAAGGAGTCCAACCTGTAATGCTTGTAAAAGGTACTTGGGGAGCTCCAGGTGGCCGCCCTGCATATCTGATCAATGGAAGCGCACCCCTTCTCTGCCCACGAGGAGGCAACTGCTCTCGTGGAATGGGCAGAAAACCCCACAGGAACCTGCAGATTTGATGAATTGTAGGCTATAGATATGGTTTTAGTAATCCACCTGGCCAGGGTACGACTCGACACTTTCAATCCTTTGTTGACTCCCTGGAATTGAACAAAAAGCTGAGACGCTTTTCTCCACCCCTTAGAGGAGTCTAGATAATGACAAACGCATCTTCGCACATCAAGGGTATGAAACGTCTCTTCTCCCTCGTTTCTTGGGTCTTGGCAAAATGAGGGTAGGACGATCTCTTGGGATCTATGAAAATCCGAGACAACCTTCGGTAAGAAGGCTGGATCGGGTTTGAAGACTATTCTATCTTCCATAATTTGAGTGTATGGGGAGGCTACCGAAAGAGCAGAAAGCTCACCTACTCTACGAGCCGTAGTAACTGCAACCAGAAAGGCTGTCTTGAAGGAAAGATGTCTTAATGATATTGAATTTAAAGGCTCAAAGGGGGCTCTGGTAAGGGCGGAGAGAACGATATTAAGATCCCAGGGGGCTACCCTAGGTTTGACGGAGGGATTTAATCTTACCGATGCTCTAATAAATCTTTTAACTAGAGGATGTGCCGCCAGTTTTGAATCAAACAACACACTCAGAGCTGAGACCTGAACCTTAAGTGTGCTGGGCTTTAAGCTTTTGTTAAGACCTTCTTGAAGGAACCTTAAAATTAAAGCTATGTCCGGGGAAGCAAAAGGATCTAGGTTCCCTCCTGCAAATTTGATAAAAACCTTCCAGATTCTAAGGTAGATCTTGGTAGTTACCTCTTTCCTACTTGCTAAAAGAGTATCTATGACTTGTTCAGATAACCCTTTTAATCTGAAGATCTCCCGCTCAAAATCCATGCAGTTAGGTGTAATTTTGATATTTCGGGGTGACGAAGAGGACCCTGATACAGGAGATCGTCCCTTTCTGGCAGAATCCAGGGGTCCGCCAGGGATAATTTCCTTAACCAGGAGAACCAGATTCTTTTTGGCCAGTATGGAGCAATCAGGATTACTGTAGCTTCCTCCTGCCTGATCTTTTGAACTACTCTCGAAAGGAGACCCAGAGGAGGAAAGGCATACACTAGCCCCCTGCCCCAGTGTTGAGTTAGAGCATCTATCCCTGACGGCCGATCTATCATATTTAGGGAATAGAATCTTCTGCACTTTCGATTTTTTTCTCGTCGCGAAGAGATCCAGAGACGGGATTCCCCATAGTTTTACTATCATCTGGAAAACTTCCTGATTTAAACACCAGTCCCCTTGACTGAACTTGTATCGACTGAGGAAGTCTGCTTGATCGTTCTGGATCCCTTTTAGGTGGACTGCTGATAGGGATAGGATCTTTCCCTCTAGAATGGAGAACATTTCGAATGTAATGTCCAGAAGTTGGGGAGATCTTGTCCCTCCCTGCCTGTTGACATATGCCACGGCCGTAGCACTGTCTGACAGGATCCTGACATGCTTGTTCATTAACGATGGAAGATGGGTTACCAGTGCACAGGATATTGCCCTCAACTCTCTGGCATTCTGGGACTGAAGACTTTGCCTCTCTGACCATGTGCCCTGGGAGAATCCTAGAATTGAATGAGCCCCCCACCCACTCGGGCTGGCATCTGTTGTAATCACCAATGGGTCTACTTTCAACCATTCTACTCCCCGAGAGAGATTTGATTTCTCCTTCCACCACTGAAGGGAAGTCTTTACTGACCTGGGAATAAGATACTTGACATCCAGGGGGTGAGGTTCCCCTCCCCACTGAGACAAGATAAAGGTCTGGAGTGCCCTTGACCTGAACTGTGCCCACTTTACTGCCGGGATGCAGGCTGTCATCAATCCCAGTAAGGACATTGCTTCTCTGAGGGTAGAAGTCTTGGCTTTGCAAAAAAGATCTACCCTCTGAAGGATCTTGTCTTTCTTCCATTCTGGTAAAAAGGACTTTTGTTTCACCGAGTCCAGCAGAATCCCTAGGAAGACACACTGATGACCAGGAGTCAAATTTGATTTCTCCAAATTTATGAGCCAGCCCAGGTCTTGTAAAATCTGTAGAACCTCTTGTATCTGTGATAACAGGGAGTCTGGAGAGGAACTTATTAACAGGAGATCGTCCAGATAGGGGACTATTAAAATGTCCGATCTTCTCACATACGCCATGGTCTCTGCCATTAGTTTTGTGAAGATCCTTGGCGCTTGGGAGACACCGAAAGGGAGAGCTTTGAATTGTAGATGACTTATCCCTTTGTCTGTCTGGACTGCCACTCTTAGGAATTTTTGGGATGACGGATGAATCGGGATGTGGTAGTAAGCATCCCTTATATCTATTGAGGCCATAACACAGTGTGGAAATAGTTGAAGGACGGTGGAGGCTATTGATTCCATGCGAAATTTCTGATATGTTAGATTTATCTGAAATCTAGGCGGTAGCCTTCTTTTATAATATTTTTTATCCAGAGGCTTGAGCTGATATTTTGCCAAGCCCGAGAATAAAAAGCAAGGCGACCGCCAACCGGAGATCCGGCGTCATTGCTGGGTGGTCTTGGGGGGCTGGGATTTGGATTTGAATAGAAAGCTTTTAGATCTATTTGCTTTCCAATCGCCTCCTTTCTTTTGTTGCGCAAAACCCCCTCCTCTTCTATCCTTCCGAAAGGGCTTTTTCTGGTTCGGGAAGGAGGGAATAGGAAATCCCTTCTTCCGATCGGATGCCTTATCCAAAATCTCATCTAAGGCGGAACCGAATAAGAACTTCCCCTGGCAAGGCAGGGCACAAAGCTTAGACTTAGAAGAAAGGTCTCCCCCTTTCCAGCCCTTAAGCCATAGGGACCTTCTGGCAGAATTTGACACGGCTGCCGCCCTGGCAGATAGTCTTAATGCGTCAGCTGAGGCATCCGAAATGAAGTCTACCGCTTTGGACAAAGTAGGGATAGCCTCTAGCAACTGCTCCCTTGGGGTGTTATCTGCAATATGAGAGAGGAGCTCTTCCAACCATAATTTTAGAGACCGGGCCACTGAAGTAGTAGCTACATTAGGCTTGAAAGATGATGTCAAGGCCTCCCAAGTTTTCTTCAAATATACATCCGCTCTTTTATCTAATGGATCCTTGAGAGCCCCAAGGTCCTCAAACGGTAGGGCAGATCTTTTATTTACTTTTGCCACTGGCCCATCTACCTTAGGAATTTCCAGCCAGTCAGAAAAATCAGAATCTTCAAAAGGATATTTCCTCTTAACCGCCCGGGGAATAAAAAACTTCTTATCTGGTTTGTTCCATTCACGCTTTACTAATTCCTTAATGCAGTCTTGTATAGGGAACACTCTCGACTTCTTTGGCTTAAGGCTCTCAAACATTAATTCTGACCTAGATTTAGGTTCCTTATCATCTTCTAAATCCATCGTAGCCCTGACTGCTCTCAAGAGGGGATCAATATCTTCTGTCTTAAATAGTGGTTTTCCGGTATTATCATCGGAAGAGGAGTCTGAATCCGGGATAATACCTTCTTCCTCTGATTCAGCTTCTGAAGGATCTTCCACCACCCGGACTCTTTTCCTTTTGGAAGACTCAGGAAGAGATTTTTTAAATTGCTCCACAGAGGAGCGGACTTCTGATTTAATTAAGTCCTGAATATTCTGGAAAAGTGATGGAGATTCTTCAGCTATCAGCTTTTCCACACATGCTTGGCAACACTTCTTAGTATAGGAGGGGTCCAACTTTCTTTTACATAGACCACACTCCCTCCCTTTGGACTTATGGGTGGCTTTTTTGGGAACATCCTTAACCTATACACATATAAAACCCACAATTAAACCATAGAAATGACAGAAAAATAATCTCCCAAAGGAGATGGTGGGGGGAACCCCTCTTACCCCCCAGGAGTACCGTGCATTCGGTGTGCTGCTCCTGTCTGTCATCGCGCTGCTGAATCTCCCCTTCCTCTTGCATTATAGCACTGTGGGAGAATATGGAGGAGACAAGTGATGGTTTATCACCACCAGAGGTAGAAGTTTGAAGTTGGTTGCTGCTGTCACTTGCAGACCTGGAAAATACTGATGCTTAGAAGGAGTTGCTGCCGGATTTTTTGAAGGACTCCTGCTGAAAGTCGGCTGCTGCCGCCACCACCGATGCCCGTCACACTGCCGTCAGCTGGGGTAGGAGAAATGAAGGTAAGAGTCTTCACTTCCATGTGTCCCACCGGCGTCTTCGTCTCCTCCATTTTTATATGGCCGGCCGGCATCCCCGTTTGAATGGGCCGCGCGTCGCCCACATCCAGCCCTTCCTCTTCCGGATTCCGGTGGAACGCACGCCCCGTGCGTCCCACCGGAAGCAGCGTGTTCTCGCGGGAGTCCCGCGGACAAACCTCCGGAAGCCCTCCTTCTGGCAGAGCCAGATACACGCTGCCGGGCCCAGGAATCCCCCCGATGTCAGCGGGATCTGCCGGACTTCACGGCGGCTCCTAGAGGAGACTTACGCCATCAGGTACCCCCAATAGGCTATACATAACCCAGGCCCTAGGAGACCTGCAGCCCTCGATAGATCTGGGAGAGAACCTTCTCCTGTCCCTAGGACAGGAAACAGGAAAAAAACTGAAGAGGTGGAATACGAGGAGGCCTTTTAAAGATCTGGGAAGTTCCTGTTTCCTGTCGGGAAGGAGGAGGATCTCTCACAGGTGCTGTCATAAGGCGTAATGGAAAAAAACAATATATAATTGGTAATGCTGTGCCCATAACCATGCGAACTATAAAATTATTACATTATTTATCCCTGTTTTTTGATTACCTCATCTGTCAAAAAATTAAATGAAATGTGATCAAAAAGTCATATGGACCCCAAAATGGTAGCAATAAAATCAAAGAAAAGGCAAAAAAGTCATGGGTCTCAGAATATGGTGGCGCTAAAATAACATTTTAAAGAAGAACTGTGCAAAAGTAGTAAAACCAAAAAAAGTACGGTATACATTTTTTATAATTGCTATCACACTGTCCTGCAGTCTAAACATAACGCATAATTGAAAAAGCATGGTGACTGCTGTAAAAAAAAAGCTCAGTCATACAAAACTGTGGAGACAAATTCAGGACATGAAATGGGGGAGGGAAGGGCTATCCAGTAATATACATAGACTACTGGGAAGGGGAAGAAGAGGGCTCCAAACTACAAAAGAGGACTAAATGTAAGTTATACACACAAAAGGCCGTCTCACAGTTCCCAGTAGAGGTGAGCGAAGTTTTGAAAAATTTGATTCGGCAGCTTCTCCCAAGTTCCACAAGATATTCAATTTGTTACAAATTAATTTGTTGCAAAGCTCTATAAACCGGGATACCTAGGCTACTGTGCTTTAGGATACAGCCAAATGGAGGGGCTGTGATGGGGGCGGGTTGCAGCCATGCTGCGGTGAAGAACCGTGCAGCCAATTAACCCGCAGCTGTCTTTCATTTAATAATGTGGACTGCACTGTATAGTCGGTCTTCATTGTAAATGGCCACGAGCCACCTTTAACCCCTGGGGGCTCATTTTTTGCGGGACGATCTGAAGTTTTTATTGATACCATTCTGGGGTGTGTATGACTTTTTGATCACTTTTTATTTAATTTTTTTTAGAAAAAAAAAGCGACAAAAAACGGCAAATCGCCATTTGGACGCTTTTTTCCGCCACACAATTCGCTGTATTGGAATTTTTTTTATATTTTAAAAGTACGGGCGTTTTCGGTCACGATGATACCCATGATGTCTATATTTATTGTTATTTAGGTATTTATTTTTTACTTATACGGAAAGGGGGGTGATTTGAACTTTTACATCTTTTTTATTTTTATATATTTTTTAACTTTTTTTTTAAATTTTTTTTTACTATTAGAAAGCTCAAATATGGGCTTATATATTGTGGCTTTTTTTTTTTTCTTTATGAGCAATTCTGGGTTTTATAGACTCAGAAAGCCATGAATTGCTCATTTCTTATCCTGGCCTGCCATCTAGTGGCCAGAATAAGAATTGCACTTTGAAAACTGTAATCCTCACCAGCGAATGCTTCATTGCAGCTTTAAACAGGGACTGTGGCTGGTATGGGGTTTGGTTGGTTAGGTGGGAGGACAATATGCATATTATTGCTGTTCTTGCCTGCAATCTCTTGCAGACTATTTGACAGTAAACACAGAATATTAATCAGCTCTGGCATACCCACTTCTCCAACCCCAGCACTCTCCTGCCCTACAGGTGGGAACCCTTCTTCTGCCATCTGCTTTTCCTCCTTTTTCAAATCATCTAATATCGATGAGAATATGTCATCAGGAACATCCAGCTCCTCCTCTCTTTGCATCTTGATGACTTTTCTAGGACATGGAGACTTCGAAGAATGATTTAGAAGATGTAAAGCCAGCAAATGATGAGGATGGTCATCATTAAGACCTGGCCACACTAAGGGGTGCAGATTGGATGGTTTTGGTTGGCACGCTGGCACTGGAATGATAAAGGCTTCCAAGTTATTAGTATTGAAATACATATCTTACTTTACGGTTGATGTAGCAATAAATAAAAGTGATGCAGCATAAGTCTCCCTGCACTCTGCCTGCACTGTCCCTGCAGTCTTCCTGCACTCTCCCTCTCCAATATTCTTCTATTAATCGTTTTCAGCAACACTGTCCCTAGCGCATGAGCGCTTGCTATGTCTCTCTCTATGCCCAGCTCACAGGACAACGGCAGAGACTGCGCGGGATGAGGGTTATATAGGGCTGTGACATTACAGAGGATGGCTATCTGCGTATTCGCTGGCTGCATGGCATTATGGATGATCTTGCTTCATAACACGTGGAGCCACCATTTTAGGAAAACCTGATTTGTTACCACTAAGTGTGAGAAAATTCAGATTCGTGGGGAATCAAAGTTTTCCTAAACTTCGGACTGAACACTGCTTCGAATACTTCACTTAAGACACTCAAGACTACAGTACTTCCCAGTTATATGTTTTAATCTAGCACTCATCCACTAAATACAGATATACATATTGATCTAGCTAAGAAGCAAGAGTTTAAAAACATATAAAATATAATAATAAAACACTCTTGATCAACATCACTCTACATCAACATAGAAGATCATTCTTTACTGTAAGAGCAATGAGACTGTGGTACTTTCTGCCAGAGAGGTCTGGATGTTTTTCTTGAATATACCGTATTTTTCGCTATAAAATGCAATTACTAGCAAGAAAAAATCTTGCTAAAAAGTGCCTGCATCTTATAAACAGCAGTCAGGAAGATCCAGCATGGCCAGACCCCTTGAGTGCTTCTTTAACCCCTTCACGACCGCCATACGGCTATATACGTCCTATCTGCACATGCCCCGTGCAGATAGCACGTATATAGACGTGCAGGCGGCCCTTTAATCCCAGCGCTGATCAGCGCTGGGATTAAAGCTCCTGCTCCTGCAATCTAGCAGGAGCAGGTCGGGTCCCGGCTCACAGACAGAGCGGGGACCCTGAGGAGAAGACAGGAGCGGTTTATTACCGCTTCTGTCTTCTCCTAAGCCGGAGGAGAGACTTACCTGCTCAGCCGGCGCAGCAGGAATGAAGCGGCAGCGCCGCTTCCTGTGTTAGTCCCGGCGGTCACGTGACCGCCGGGTGTCTCGGGGCCAGAGCAGTGCTGCAGGGTCTTAAGAGACCCTCCTGATCAGCTCTGCCTGTGTGTAATGAGCCCCCAGGGGGCTGTTTTCCCCTGTAACTGGGGCTCCTGTGAATGCCCCAGTTACAGTGGAAACAGTGGGAAAAAAAAGTGTTAAAAAAAGAAAAAAAAAAAAAAGTTAGTCCTCCAGAGGTCTTTTAATGACCTCCTGGGGGACATATTAGTTGTCAAAAATAAATTAATATATAAGTAAAAAAAAATAAATAAAAAACAAACAAAAAAAGTGTAAAAACAAACAAACATGCAGTCGCCAATGAAAACAGTCACCATAGTCGCCCCGTCAAATAAAATCTATACATGCTATATATCAAAATAGGGAAACCCATTGCAATAATTAATTTGTGCGTCAGTTTTAATATTTAAAAAAAAAAAATCCTTTTTTTAATAAGAATTAGCGTTTTTTGTCTAAATTAAACCTAAAAAAATATAAAATATCTTTAAAAAAAACATTCTAATAATAAGTCCTAAGTGTCAAGTAAAAAAAATTGCAAAAATTATTTTCGTATTCAAATGAAAAAAAAAAATTAGGGTCACTAAGCCACCATGTGCCCAAATCACAAAAAGTTGCCTGGACATTCAGGCCTTTTATAGGTCCGGTCATGAAAGGGTTAATGATCCGGCAGAGCGCATATTCAGCACTTTACCTGGTCAGTGAGAGAGATGTGCATCTGAACACACTTCTCTCTCCATGTCAACACCTAACTGTGTGATCAGCGGCAAGAGAGCACATGGGAAGGAAGGTCCTGCACTGTACTGAAAGGAAATAGCTTAAGGACTAGTATAGCTTAAGGACTAGTGCTCACAGAGTTTTTATTAAAGATAAGTGTGTATATGTGTGTGTATCAGAACTATATGTGTGTATCAGAACTGTATGTGTGTAGCTGAGCTGTATGTGTGTAGCAGAGCTGTATGTGGGTAGCTGTCACAGTTCAGGAGTATGTGCAGCCCTGAAATCAAGCCCACCACTGACCCTGCCTACTTCCACGGCCTGTCCTAGGCAACGGCGTACAACTTGTCGACAGTCCCTAGCCTAGGTATGTGCTGGGGCGTACAGGGAGGGGGAACAATGGGAGAAAACAATAAACAAAAGACAGAACACACACAATATAAGAAAGTCGCCAAGCCGAAGTCAAACCAGGTAGTCACATCAAAAACCAGGGAAACAAACAGGAGCAAAGTAAAAAACATGAGCCGAGGTCAAAGCCAAGAGGAAACGAAGTACAAGAGGATGAGACGAGGACAAAGTCAAATTCACAAGCCGAAGTCAAAGCACAATAGTCACAGCAGTTCACAATCGCAGGTACTGATAATAAGACCAATCACAGGCAACCTGTGGCCAGCAGGCTGCCTGTTAAATAGGCCCACAGGTGGGTCATTTGACGTGGCCAGTGTCACACGATCCCACTACTGACTCCACACCCGCGCTCACCTGCCCTGCCTGTACGTCACTAAGGGGCGGGCGTCCGCTGGCAGTGCCAGGAAGCGTACGCTGTCAAGTTCGCCCCGCCTTCTGTATGCCAGTAGGGAGCGAACGTACCCTGGGAAGCGTATTGTCACGCTCTGGTGTGGGGGGAAAAGCCACACCGAGCGTATGAGGGATGGGGACAGACAAAACCAGGGAACCGGTCACCTCCTGCAGAGGACCCTGAGACTAGGCCCTAGGCTGACTACCAGTATGAACAATCCTGGATGGTAGGAATGTTCATACACAGGAACCTAATCTAAATACACCCTAGGAACCCCTGCAGGCTAGTGACACAAGAGAGTACACCCGTTCCTCCAAGCGTAAGGAGGAACAGGAGACTCCAACAGGAAAACAACAAATGAAGAAAGAAAACTTAACTTAGGCCGAACTCAGCAACAGGATCTCAGCCGAGATCCACACCACTCTCAACCCAGTAGGTAGAAGATATAACCGCAAGGGATACTGGGAGAGGAAGGGGTAAATAGGGGAAAGCTGATTGCCAAGCGGCAACAGCTGAGGGGAAGAGGTGTGGTGAAGAGCACACAAACAAAGGGAAAGCCTGTCAAATATGTCACTTCGAAAGCCGTGCAGAACGTCTGATTCCAGACGCAGGCCTACTCGTGACACGTATGCTGTCAGGTTCGCCTCGCTCCCTGTACGCGAGTAGGGAGCAGGCGTATGCCAGGAAGTGTACACTGTCTGGTAATCCCCGCTACCTGATCTCCATGGGAACGGGGACACCTGCCGCATCCTCGTTCGAAACTAGGCACGGGAGACCGCCCGCACAGCAAGGATGGAGTGCGTCGCCGGCTCCCCGTGACAGTAGCAAAACTGTATGTATGTAACAGTCTTGTATGGGTGTTGCAGAGCTGTATGTGTAACAGAACTAGGTACGTTTAATGAGGTGACCACATGCACCACTGCTAATTGTTACAACGGTCAGCAGATGACACACTAAGGGTAACACAAGACTATTCTGACCTCCTCCCCCCCCCCCCCCAAACACCCTAAAGCTAGTGACCTTGACCCCTCCACTTCAGTAAAATGCCGGTAAAAGATATTCCCTTCAAAGAGGACCTAGAAAATATTTACTGTTGTCTAAACCTGGCCTGCGTCTTATAGTCAGTTGCATCTTATAAAGCGAAAAATACGGTAATATTCAATATAGTATACAAATTATAGTTACAATTCTGGAGATGGCTGTTGATCCAGGGCATTATCCTAATTGCAAGATTAGAGTTGAGGGATTTTTTTTCCACCTTAAATGGGGGTTTCTACACTTTTTTCCCAACAGGCTAGACAAAAGGTGAGATTTAGCAGAAAGGGGTGAAGCTTCATGGGGAAAGCTTGAGAAAGGCTCTAGCTGAAAAGTTGTGTCCTGCATGGGCGAATAAATAATTTTCTTTTTTATATTTGAGAGTGTTGCCTTGTCACATTTTTTGGCAATAACATTAGATAAATGCCCTCAAAAACACCTGTTGGATAAGTTCGGAAAATATTTCTTATTTAGGTATTCATTTAACTTCTTGGCTCAAAGACTTGGTACAGTTTAATTTTGCTCTGTATAGGTGGATCTCCTCAAACTTATCTGGGGGGACAAGTCTCCTGGGGTGGACCGTCATGCACTCTATCCATGTCTGCATGATGGAGGACTGGGGTTTCCGGATATCCTCCATTACTATAAGGCTTATCTCATAGATCAGACTAGGGAGTGGTGGTCCCCCTCCTCGAATTATAAACCTGTCTCTGGCATACAGATGGTTTGCGGAGGGTACGGGTGCCCTCCACTTCCCCATCAGGTCTCTGCACTGCAGTGGCGGGGACCTGATGGCAGAGAAGACAGCCGATGCCTTCCATAGGCATCGGGGCTTGCCTTCTACGGAAGCCTGTGAGATCCAGCCCTTAGGCTGGGTCTCACAGGCAGGCTGTCAGCATACAAGCTGACATGTAATGCATTATAATACAGGATGTATTGTAATGCATTGCAGAGGGGATCAGACCCCAGAAGTAAAAAAAAAGTGTTTTTCATAAGTAAAAAAAAAATTAAAACACAAAATTGTAAAAAAAAATTTAGAAAAAAAAAATTAAAGACATGTTGGGTAGTGCCGCGTCCGTAACGACTGGCTTTATAAAAAATATCACATGATCCAGCCCCTCACCTGAATGCCGTAGAAAAAATAAAATAAAAACTGCTAAAACAACAATTTTTTTTATCACCTTACATCACAAAAACTGCAACACCAAGCGATCAAAAAGTCGTATACACCCCAAAATAGTACCAATCAAACCGTCACCTCATCCCACAAAAAATGAGCCCCTACATAAAACAATCGGGCGAAAAAAAATTTAAAAAAAAATGGCTCTCAGAATATTGTGACACTAAAACATGATTCTTTTGTTTCAAAAATGCTTTTATTGTGTTAAAAGTGAAAAAAAAATTAAAAAGTAGACATATTAGATATCGTCGTGTCCGTAACAAACAGGTCTATTAAAATATCGCATGACGTAACCCCTCAGGTGAACACCGTAAAAAATAATAATAAATAAAAGTGGTGTAAAAAAGCCTTTTTTCACCTGCAAAATAACCATGGAGCCCCAGTTATCTCGTTCTTTATACCTTACACTTTCAGGCCACACAGTAACACAACATGGTTTGCATCCTTCACTCTCAACTTCAAAGGTAACACTCAACACTGTCTCTCCAACTTTCATTTACCTTTCCTTTTGAAACTGTTAAGATACAAACACCCTTACCAATGCTTCCCCTAATACACTTTATAACATACAACAACACCACTCCTACAATACAACACTAAAACACTAACTAGGCCTAGCTCCTACAAACAAAACCACATGAACACACTGCTAAATACAGAAATACAGAAGTCACAGTTAACAAACAACAAATAACAAGGAGAACCCACAGACAATAGTGTTCTTATAATCCAGGGTCAGAGTCAATAAGAGGATAATACATGGACCATGGCCATTACATATGGGAAGGCATAGTAAGAATAAAGTATCTTACCCACCGGTGTATATGCAGGTTCCCAGATGCCGTATGACCAGACCCCCGTCACGATTGTCCTCTCGGACCTCTGCTGGATCCTGGGTTTGGGCACCAAAAACTGTCGCTACAATTTAGGACAAGTCCCAAATTAGGAGACTTCACTCTGGTTGCCTGTGGGATTTAAATTATGTTAATATATATTGCCCCCTTGATGCCGTATAACGGGTGCGGCCGACCTAAGAATCAAAACACAACACACCACTTTGCTTGCTATAATGATTCTCTGATTACTTCCGCTCAGAGAGTCAATTTTATTAGTTGTACATTGGGGGTTTAATCACCTCCCCCTTATAATCATCATCTTTGATATAACCAACCAAAATTATTTAATAGGATGTCCAATCAAGGAAATAAAGCAGAAATTATTAGATCATCACTTATGTTAAATCAAAATATCTAAATATATGTATACTGGAAAATAAAAAATGTTGCTGAGAGCATCTACATCTTGCATAATATGCTTGCCTAAGCAGGTTTTGCTACTTGCTGTTGAAGCTATATTGTTGTTCCTCTAAATTAAGTTTCAGACTGGGTTAAAAAAACATCTTGAGGTTTCATCTTAAATGTTAGACAGGAAAGGAGAAAAAGACAGAGGAAGTTCTCCTACAGTCTTCAACACAGTGAAAGCCAGATATCCCTCAAAGGAAGGAAAACCAAGCAAAGGAGTGTCCCCATTACAAGGATCACCAAATCCACCATATTAAGTGGCCCCTATGTCAAGATCCCGCTCTTTTACAAGCTTTAAGGATGTGACAGGGAAGACCTAAGCCAGTTATCCATCCACAGACAGCTGTTTCGGGGTATTGCCCTTCATCAGTGTGGAGTAGGATTCTGGCTAACCGGGAGCAATGCCTTGGAGACTACTCAAAGAGTTGTCACCTTACATCACAAAAAGTGTAATACCAAGCGATCAAAAAGTCATATGCACCCTAAAATAGTACCAATCAAACCATCATCTCATCGCTCAAAAAATGCGACCATACGTAAGACAATCGCCCAAAAAATAAAAAAAAACTATGGCTCTCAGAATATGGAAACTAAAACATGAATTTTTTTTTGTTTCAAAAATGCATTTATTGTGTAAAACTTAAATGAATAAAGTAAAACAAAATATACATATTAGGTATTGCCACATCCGAAACAACCTGCTGTATAAAAATATCACATGACCTAACCTCTCAGGTAAACACCGTTAAAAAAAAAAACTGTGTCAAAAAAGCTAGATTTTGTCATCTTACATCACAAAAAGTGTAATACCAAGCGATTAAAAAGTCACATGCACCCTAAAATAGTACCAATCAAACTGTCATCTCATACCGAAAAAAATTAACCCCTACATAAGACAGTCGCCCCCCCCCCAAAAAAAAAAAAAAAAACTATGGCTTTCAGAATATGGAGACACTAAAAAATCTTTTTTTTTTTCAAAAATGCTTTATTATGTAAAACTGAAACAAACAACCAAAAGTCATATTTGGTATTATCGCGTCTGTAACAATCTGCTCTATAAAAATAGCACATGATTTAACCTGTCAGATGAACATTGTAAAAAACAAAAAATAAAAACGGTGCCAAAACAGCTATTTTTTGTTACCTTACCTCACAAAAAGTGTAATATACAGCAACCAAAAATCATATGTACCCTAAAAAAGTACCAACAAAACTGCCACCTTATACTGTAGTCTCCAAAATGGGGTCACTTTTCTGGAGTTTCTTTTCTAGGGGTGCATCAGGGGGTCTTCAAATGTGACATGGCAACTTATAATTATCGCAGTGAAATTTGCTCTCCAAAAACCATATGGTGTTCCTTTCCTTCTGTGCCCTGCCGTAATTGATTACAATGGAAAATCTGCCAAAAAAGTGAAATTCTGAAATTTCATTTACATTTTCTTTTAATTCTTGTGGAACACCTAAAGGGTTAACAAAGTTTGTAAAATCAGTTTTGAATACCTTGAGGTGTGTAATTTCTAAAATGGGACCATTTATGGATGGTTTCTATTATGTAAGCCCCACAAAGTGACTTCAGACCTGAACTAGTCCTAAAAAATTGGGTTTTAAAAATTTTCTTAAAAATTTTAAGATTTGCTTCCCAAAAAAAGAAAACAGTCTGAGAATGGCTTGGATAAGTAAAAGCGTTTTTTAGTTATCACCACATAAGGTGACACATGTCAGATTTGCTAAAAATGGTCTGGTCCTGAAGGGGTTAAAGAGGTTCATTTCTGCTTCTTCACATTTTATTATTTACAATTTTGAGCTAGGTTTTTCCTTGTCATTTTGCCACAAATAATCTTAGAATATGATGTAAATTGACCATTACTTATATCAAACATGTTTTTCAGGCCTCATTCTGGATAAAGTGTTCAAAGAGACAAATCCAACCACGGTTCTGGAACTTGGCACATATTGTGGGTATTCTGCCATCCGGATGGCCCGGCTACTGAAGCGAGGAGCTCGTCTGCTTACTGTGGAGATGCAACCAGAGCATGCTGCTGTTGCCAAACCGATGATAGAGTTTGCTGGCATTCAAGATAAGGTTCTTATTATGTCATATGATGATTTTTCCGCAGGGAATCTTAAAGGGGTATTCCAGTTACCATAAATATAACTTATGTTTTAGACTAATTCATCATCAATAATTACCTAATATAATGTCAATTTCACATATTTACCATTTAGTAGTTATAAAAGTAGTTTCTTCCTCTCCTACCCACTGTGTTTCCTCATAAATTACCATGGCATCGACCTGTAGTTCTGAGCCTTTGTTAGGTCAAGCATGCTCAGTACGTTGCTATCAAGTCTCTAGCTAAATGTTAGTGTGCTGCTGATTACTGAGTAGAGGGGGTGTGCCTGGACTGGAATATTAAGCAGCCAATCAGTAAACATCAACACTCATGAACAAGCACAAACTCACAGCAGGAAAGCTAGACATTGTGGGGATTGTAGTTTTGTGAGGGAAGATCAGGAGCCATGATACTCTGTGTGTTGCAGGCTCACACAGGAGCTAGACAAATGGATTGCAAGGTAAATTGAAGCTCTGGTTATATGTATAGGTATGGGTTCTGGTTGGGTCACAGCTTGCAGCCTTAATGCAGTTTTTCTAAAATTAAGTTACTTTACCGGAATACTCTTTAAGGCTGGGTTTACACACGTTAGTTGCTCCATGTGGCTAAAACCGAACTCCCTCGCTGGGGCCAACGGCAGCATGATTTTTTGAATATAACCAAGGTAATACCTGTGTCACAGAACCCACCGTATAAAACTTAGCCTTTATTGGTATACTAAAAATAATTAATAGAAAAAAAATACTGTGCTTGCATGGCAGGTACGTTTATGGAGGAAAAGGCGGGAGGGGATAACGAAATAGCCTAATAACGAAATAGCCACCCCGATAGCGACGATTCCATGTCAGGAACCTCCTATATACCCTTAAAAGTCCCTGACACAGAGATAGACCCTAAAGATCGTTATAGAAGAAGAAATTATAATAAAAAAATAATAAACAGGTTATATCCGGAACAACCGAGACAAACCATTAGCCTGACATGTGAGGTCTGTTCATAGGGCTTATTTAAAGGTACTGAATTTTTCCATGATCGAAGTCATCACTCCATCTATTAGAGGTGGTGATGTCGATAGACTTCTCAGACAAAAGGAGTCGAGATGGATTTACACTTTGAAAACTGTGACTGCTTCAGGCTTGAATGAGTTCATTGAATTTGCATGTTTTATATAAATTTCTAGCCATACATCTTATATTTTTTTGTTTTTCTCTTATCGGCACAATTGCCAATAATGAGGGTACTTGGTCTCCCTCTTTTGTCCTGTTTATCATATGTGTGCTGTTTCTATTGTTTCTTTAGGTATCAATTCTTAGGGATTGTTGTTTTGGCAATTAACTGGACTCTGTACCATCTGTAAGCCTCTACATACATCGCTTTTAGCGTCCCTTGTTACTATGGTACTCTGACTACGTCACATCATGTGACTCATTATGTGATACGTTGCTGTGTTGGCGCATGCTCCGGCTTGGCTGGTTGCCTGCTGGCGCTCCTCTGGCACTTCCCTTGGTCATGTGATTTTGAGGACATCAGGCGGAAGTACGCCGTACACACGTGTCTCCACGTAAGTGCATTTAACCACTATATATTCGCTGAGCGCCAGCGTACCTATTGCCGGACTATCTACTTTACCTGGGACTCACAGGAGCTCTATATCGTGCTGGCCGCTTTGTCCAGCGCTATACCGGGGGGTTTCTAGCGTGTCACGCAAGTAGCTGTATCTTTCTTCTTGCTCTATGATACCCCTGATGGATTAGCTGATTTTTTGACAACATTTTGCAAATACATTGATTTTCTGATTACTTCCTCGGTGTATTGGCACATTAGGGAGGCAGTCTGTTGTTGATTTTGGTCCCAGGATATTTGTTGAGGAATGCATTTTCTCTTTCTTATTGCTGTCATGCTAGCCCATGTACCTATTTGTTTAGATTATTTACTTTAGGAACATCTTGTTTGAATATTGATTGTCCCCTGATGAGCTGAAATTTTAGGCGAAATGAGTTGGGACTGCTTTACCTTGGGACCTATCAATTGTTGTGTCTCTATATTTTACAATACGTACTAATTGGGCATTTGGTGCATTTAATCCTTTTCTTTGGTACCTCTTTAATTGATGGTTCATAACCTGTTTATTAATTTTTGATTATAATTTCTTCTTCTATAAAGGTCTTTAGGGTCTATCTCTGTGTCAGGGACTTTTAAGGGTATATAGGAGGTTCCTGACACGGGATCGCCCCTATCGGGCGGCTATTCTGTTATTAGGCAGGGCGGAAAGTATAGGGTCAGGAATAGGGGTCAGATTTCTTCTCCCCTCCCGCCTTTTCCTCCCTTGTTAGCATCTAAACGTACCTGCCATGCAAGCACAGTATGTATTATTTTTTTCTATTAATTATTTTTAGTATACCAATAAAGGCTAAGTTTTAGACGGTGGGTTCGGTGACACGTTTATATTCTATACCACTGTAGGGTAGTGCATCTTGGCTCACTCACAAGTAATCGGTCAGCACTGTGATTCAAGGTAATACTTGCAAATTCGCGCACCTATTTGTCACCGCAGGAGGATGGGGTTTCGGCCACTTGCAGGAGCTTGTAAACCCAGCCTTACAAATCCCATTGAATTATTAAGTTTCTGTTAAAGGGGTTCTCCGGGAATTAAGAAAATGAAAATACTTAAATATTACTTCATTATAAATATATTCCTAAATACCTTTCATTAGTTATAATGGATTGTTTTGTCTGGGGAGCAATCATTAGGAGAAACAAAATGGCCGCTGTCCTATTAGTACATACAAAACCCGTCCTAATCACACAGGAGGACAAGTTACTTCACAACACTGAGGTAAAGAGCTGCCTCATCTTCCTCTCTGCTCTGCTTGTCAGGGATTATGATCCTGAATACAGTCAATAAGATCTTCAGCTGAATCTCTGTAGGAATGGAGTTCATGAGGAGATGTGGCTATAAGCAGCAGCACTTGTATCTAGTCTCCATTACCACAGTCTGTCCTGTCCGTCCTCTCTGTACTTCATGTCTCTGACTCCATTCCCACAAAGCTTTAGCTAAAGATCATCTGTATTCAGGATCATAATTCCTGACAAGTAGGAGAGGAAGATGAGGCAGCTCTTTACCTCAGTGATGTGAAGTAACTTGTCCTCGTGTGTTATTAGGACAGGTTTTGTGTGTACTAATAGGACGGGGGCCATTTTGTTTCTCCTAAGGATTGCTCCCCATACAAAATGAGTCATTATAACTAATGAAAGGTATTTGGGAATATATTTATAATAAAGTAATATTTACGTATTTTCATTTTCTTAATTCCCGGAGAACCCCTTTAAGTTTCATTTTTAAAGGGAACCTATCATGTTGAGCATGGTGTCTAAGTTGCAGGCAGCATGTTCTAGAGCAGGAGGAGCTGAGCAGACTGAAATATAGGTTTGTAGGAAAAGATTCAGTAAAACATGTAATGTATTCATTTTAAGGGAACCTGTCATCACTTTTATGCTGTCCATACTAACAGCAGAATAAAGTAGAGACAGGTGAGTTGATTTCAGTGGTCTGTCATTTATAAGTTAAAAGTAAGTGGTTGCCGAGAACCAACATCAGAATCATTGAAGACTGGGCCTGGAAAAGAGCCACCTGAGAAGGGTCCTGGTTATTCATGAATTACTGCTCTCCCTGCCCATCTGCTGGTGACTGACAGTCTTCTATCTAGTTTTCTCCCTTTCTCTTTTGGAGAAAACTGTCAATCATCAGCAGATGGGCGGGGAGAATAGGATATTATGAATAACCATGACTCTTCTCAGGTAGATTTGACTCTTTTCAAGGCCTGGGCTGCAATTATTATGATGCTGGTTCTCGGCAGCCACTTACTTTTAGCTAATGTGTCACACACCGTTGAAATAAGCATTTCTGTCACTACTTTATACTGCCCTCAGTGAGGTCAGCATAAAGTTGATGTCAGGTTCCCTTTAAATCTCTGCTCATTCTGGGCTTTGAAGTCAAGGAGTCAGTCCTATCAGTGATTGACAGCCTTCCCTCTAAGACTGTGGATACAGACATAGCTGTCAATGACTGACAGGACCACCTCCTTCACTTCAAAGTCCAGAAAGAGCAGGAATTTAAATGAATAAATTACAAATTTTACTAAATCTTTTCCTATAAAACTATATATCATTCTGCCCAGCTTCTCCTGCTCAATAACATGCTACCTACTGTATAGCTTACATTGCATTTTCATGGTGACGGGTTCGCTTTAACAGAAAAAAACAAATGCAACATGCTACATTTTGGACAGGAAAGAGCAGTGTAGTGATGGAATCATGCATGCAGTTTTTGTAGCATTTAAAGGCTATGTACACCTTTGGGGGTACTTTTTTTATTATTGCATTGTGCTCATTTTGAGCTAAAAATCATTTTTTCAGTTAATCTTTATAAAAAAAATATGGAGTCCTTTTTTCAGTACAGAGGTGAGATGCTCTCTCTCTTTTCCACCTTCCTTCTCTGAGTTAATAAACATTCATTATAGCTCAGTTCTTATCTTACTTATAAGAATGTGGCTCAGGCTACTTTTACACTTGCGGTAGCCTTTTCCGGCAGACTGTTCCCCCGCTGGAACAGCCTGCCATAAAAGGCTACCACAAGTGTGAAAGTAGCCTAAAATAGGTGTTTACTACCTCTTAGTAGTTTAGAAAAAAGGTTTATTAGATGACTGGCACAAAGTGAAAGTGAAAGTACCAGTCAAACAGTTAACCCTTTGTGACAGAACAGCTCAATATTTTTAATAAAGGCCAATTGAAAATATGATTTTTACCAAAAAATGAGTAAAATGCAATCATATACAAAAATATTCTCTGAAGGTGTACATAGCCATTAGCCCTTAGGATACCAGAGTTTTTTTCATTTTTGCGGTTTCATTTTTCTTCTTTGTCTTCCTTGAGCCATAACTTTTTATTTTTCATTTCACATAGCTGTATGAGGGCTTATTTTTTGTGGGACAAATTGTACTTTCTAATGCCACCATTTAATATTGCATACAGTGTAGTGGAAAGTGGGGAAAAAATTGCAAATGTGGAATTGGAAAAAAGACGCAATTCTTCCACCGTTTTACAGGTTCTGTTCCCACAGCATTCCGCTTGTGGCAAAACTGACCCATGCCCTTCATTCTTTGGGTCAGTACGATTACAACGATGCCACATATGCATAGGTTTTTTTAATGTCTAAATAGTGTAAAAATAAATTTAAACTTTTTTTACATCACCAGATTCTGACTCCATAACTTTTTTATAGTTATATTTACTGAGCTGTGTGGGGGCTCATTTTATGCGGGACAATCTGTAGTTTTTATTGATACCATTAACTTTTTGATCACATTTTATAACATTTCTTGCATAACAGAAATAATGAAAAAATGCCAAATTGGCCATTTTGACCCTTTTTTCCGTTACAACATTTGCCGTATTGGAAAAATATTTTTATATTTTAATAGTATGGGCGTTTTCAGTCGAGGTGATACCCATGATGTATTTATTTTTTGTTATTTATGTATTCTTTTTTGTATGGAAAGGGGGTGATTTAAACTTTTATATAATCTTTTTTATATATTTTTACATTTTTTTTTTTACTTTTTTATTATGATTTTCAAGTTCACATTTGAGCCTGCAAAATCCAATTTTATTTTTTTTAATTCTGAACGTTCGTGGATTTTTTTACATCCATTTAAATATCAGAATTGCTCATTTCTTATGTTGTCCTGCCACCTGCTGGCAAAAATAAGAATTACAGCATAAATGCCCCAGGTCTCTTCAGTGAGACCTAGCGCATTTAACTTAATTACCGGCATCCTTATTGGCCGCAGAGGATCCCGTAAGAAGCATGAGCTTCCGGGTTTTCCACCCTTTAGATGCTGCAATCTCACTTGATCACGGCATCTAAAGGTTTTAATTAGCTGCGGGTCTCCTATTTGAAACAGCAGAGACTATCATTTCCGCTGCACGTGCTAGCATGCACCATGTTTGCCCATCGCTCCGGCCCCGTACATACAAAAGGGTTAAACTAAGATTGGTTCCAAGAAGGATGAATCCTTCCTTCCTGCTGGACACATTATGGATTTGCCTCAAAAACATCATCTGTGTTTCCTGCCTGACAAAAACAGAATAAAGGCCTGTTCACATCTTGCTTTTGCTGTACGTCAAGCAGACAAATCTGTAAACTGAAAAAACATATAGAAACATATAGCTTGATGTATCCACAGACTATAATTGGGCAAACATAATTTAAGCGTGCATACTTTTGACTCTGTTTGTCACTGTTTGTTTCTGTACTTTTTTTGCAGGACAGAATAAGGTAGTATACCTCACTTTTCTGTCCTGCAAAAAAAAAAAAAAAAGTCTAAACATATAGAAATGTATAGTATTTTTTACACTGCAGTGAATGGGAGACGGATGGAAATGTAAGGCAATACATTTCTATACGTTAAACGTATCTGTTTTTATCCGGATACTTCCTATTTCCTTTGATACACTTCAATTCTTTATTTGAAAAAATGTTTCACAAAAATGTATTGAAACGTATTCATAAAAAAGGATGGATAGCCACACAATTGCATACGTTTGTATATGTTTTTTCATTGTATGTCTGGTCCTCAATTAAACTAGACAGGAAGAGAAGGAATAAGTACCAACTTCTACTCTTTCCATTGGACATCTGCTTCCTGCATATGTGCTCTGGTGGTGATACTGACACCACTGCCTATTTGTATGTTTCTAGCATGCCAACAAAACGCAGCCACTATTTTTTGAATATTTTATGTGTATAACTAGTTGAAACAGAAAGTGACAATTAGAACTGTGCTAAGAATATCGCCAGATTGTAACTGCCTGCTGAATAGAGGTATGTACCGTCATTAAAGTAAGCCAAGTGGCTTACAAAAACCCAGTTGTTTTCTGTGTTAGAATTACAAGATCTAACATCGAGTTAGGTTATGTTAATGTAATAAATGTATATATTATATACCTGAACCTTTGGATTCCTGCATATCTACAGTATATGTGCAGAATATAATAAAGTAGGCAGATAGATGGATTATACATTGTGAGTGCAGTTGTTGTAAATTGGGGGGATTCACCACACATGGCAGGTCCATAGCGGAAGTTCCACAGTCGAAAATCAGCATCTTATCTAGCTAAAATCCAGGGGCAAAACCTACACCAAATTGTACAGATTTGGTGGCAGATTATGAATGACTTGACATACTGTAGATTTAAAATCAGCACTGCATATAAAGTTATGTGCAGCCTTCTTTGTGGAAACTTTCAATGCAAAAGAGAATTAGACCAGCACCTCCAAACTTGTGCTGTAAACTTCCTGAACTGTACGGATTACTTTTTTTTTGTTTGATTGTTAGGTTGTAATTCTAGACTAGACAAGTGTGTGGTAGAAATGTTTATATTAATTGTGCTAAAAAGCTGTACTGTAAATATAAAGCCTCACTGAAAGTAATGATATATCTTGACTGCCCAGGTAAAGGTTCTGGAGGGCTCCACAGAGACAATCATTCCGAGTCTGAAAACAAAGTATGGCGTGGATCAGGTGGACTTCGTATTTATTGACCATTTCAAAAACTTTTATACAAGTGATACTAAGTTACTGGAGGTGAGTAGAGCTATTTCTAGCAATTGAAGAATATTAGCTATTTCATTTACTAGGCATGAGACAGGACAGAAAGCATTCCTAACTACTTTCTACAAAACATGGGTAAAACTGCAAAATATCTTGAATAGAAAAATGGAATCTTTATTGAAATATAAATATCAGGTTAAATTGAATCCCATAATGGAGAAAAGGCGAGGGAGGACATCACCTTAATTACACTTTCCATGTGAAAAATACATAAGTGGTGGGCTTCGTTCACATTTCCTTTTTTCACTGACGTGTACTTCCCACATTTCCTGTGGACAGCATACGTACCCGTTCGTTTTAATGTGTCCGTTCACATATCACTATTTTTTTACTGACAAGCCCATTATAGTTTATGGGTCTGTGAAAAAACACGGACACAACACGGATGGCATTGGAGTGTCAGTGGAGTACGGATAACACATGGAGGGCAAAAAACAGACACATGGACATACTCATGGATGAAACATGTGCTGATTTTTTCACAAAATATGAACGAGGTCTAATGGTACATAAATCCACAAACACCATATGGTAACACTTATAATAATGATTTCATATAAATTCTCAAATTGGATCATACGTAAAATGCAGTGATCAATAACAAATAATAACTAAGTTAAAGTTCTTAGTGCAACAAACCACTGTATGTATGGTATATAATGCATACTGTACAAATGGAGACAGCAGAAGATCACATCATACCCTTCAGAGTATTGGGGAGGGGGGACTCTGATGGGTATGTTGTGATCTTCTACAGTCTCCATATATATGCACTTTACTTACAAGTACAGTGGTTTGTTGCACTAAACACTTTTAACACAACCTAGTTTTGTACTTAAGGATGTGGTGGTTATCTACTTTTTTAACTCCACATTTCAAAACTATTTTTTGTATTTTTCCATCAAAGTGACTATATGAAGGCTTGTTTTTTGTTGTGACAAGTTTTATTTTTAATAGCACCCTTATAGGGTCTAATCTAATTTTGGGATGACAGTGTAAAGAAACAATTGTTTAGAGGTTTTACAATTTTCACTACATGATAAAAATGATGTGTTAACTCTTCTTTGGGTCAGTACAAATGAAATGAGTCAAATGACATTTATACAGATTGTCACTGCTTGGGCATTTTAATTATTACAATATTGTACAGCTACAATTGTTATTACAGAATGTGTAAAAATTTCAATTAGAATCATCAAATTACGACTAGGGCTATATGGCAATATTAACTCACACCCAAGTTGCGGTAGTTGTAAGTTTCCCTCAGGTGACTTTGCAACGATTCCAAAAAGAATGTAGAAGCCTAAAGGGGTTGTCTCAGGATCTTCTCAGGATAGGTAGTCAATATCAGATTGGTGAGAGTCCGACTCCTGGCACCACAATCGATCAGATGTTTGAAGGGGCCATGGAGTTTGTGCATACATCCCCTTCAATGTTTAATACTACAATGTAGATGGCATGCAGATAAACATTGAAGAGGATGCAACGCTTACACGAGAGCTCCTGCCCCTTCAAACAGCTGATAGATGAGTCAGACCCCTGTGGATATGATATTGATAACCTATCCTGAGGATAAGTCATTAATATCTGTAGCCCAGATTACCCTTTTACTATGACTTGGCATTCAACCTATGTTAGGCTACTTTCACACTAGCGGCAGGGGTGTCTGGCAGGCTGTCGTAGTTTTAGTCCAGCCACCTCTTGGCATGTTTGCTGTGCTGCGGCCGGAACTCCGGCCCACCCCCATTATAGTGAATGGGGACGGAGCGTAGTTCACACATGCACAAGCAGCAGCACGGATCCGGCAGGCTGTTCACCTGCTGGAACAGCCTGCCAGACACCCCTGCTGCTAGTGTGAAAGTAGCCTTACTTGGCATGACTCTGGACTTTACTGCACTTGAGCATTTTTAAGTATTTATGATTATTTTTGCATTTAGTTGTGGTTTATTCTTCGTATGCTACAGGAATGTGGCTTACTCAAGAAGGGATCCGTGTTACTAGCAGATAACGTGGTCTATCCTGGAGTTCCAGAATTCCTTGAATATGTCAGGACAAGTGGACGCTATGACTGCACTAACTACCCGTCTCATGTACAGTACTCAGATGAGTTGGATGCCCTGGAAAAGGCAGTTTTTAAGGGCTATTAATATAGAACCAGAAGATACTCTGTAACCGTATTGTATAAAAATATAAAGGAGGAAAAAAGAAATTGAGAAAATTAAAAAAAAGTTAAAATTGTACTATTAGATTTTCACTGACACTTTTGTATTGTTAAATAAACAATGTAAATCACTGTACTACTGTTACCATCTACTTGTTGTGCTTTTTACTAAGCCAATCAAAAAGTTTCATCACCGATACTTCTACTACTGGGTCATATTACCAGAAGAAAAAAAAAACTGGATAATGCTGCCTCCAATAAATAAATCCTACAAAAATACTGGAGCCAAAGATCATAATAAAATATAACCCCTCAAAGACAAAGCAAATGTTTTACCTTATACTTATAAAAATTATACTTTATATTTTACATCGACATAGCCAGATGAGCGTTTTGTTTTTTTACCGGATGAGTTGTCATTTTTAATAGAACCATTTAATGGTTTAAATAATGTATTGAGAATTTATATATTTTACTCACTTATATAGCACTGGCATATTCCCCAGCACTTTACAGACATCACTCTCTGTCCCTGAATGGAACTCCTAATCTAAGGTCGCTATCATTATGTCTTTCGAGTGTGGGAGAAAACCGGAGAAAACCCATGCAAACATGAGAAGAACATACAAACTCCATGCAGATGTTACCCTTGGTTGAATTTGAGCCACCAAGCTGTAAAAAAAAATATTTGTAGGGTAGAAACGGGGTAGTGCTGTCAAAATGACATGTTAACTTGTATTCTTATTCTGGGGGGTCAGTATGATGAAAGTGATACCAAATATGTAGTTTTTATGTTTTAGTTTTTTTAGTTTTTTTTCTACTTTTAAAAGTTTAAAGCTTTTTTATTGTTTAATGTTGCCATATTCTTACACCCATAACATTTTATTTTTGTCTGCTGACAGGGGTGTCTGAAGGCTCGTCTTTTGCAGCACAAACTGTAAACATTATTGATAACATTTTTGGGTAAAGGCAACTTTTTGATAATTTAGGCTACTTTCACATCTGTGCTTTCTCTTTCCGCTATTGAGATCCATCATAGGATCTTAATAGCGGGGGAAAACGCTTCCACATTCATTGTCAATGGGGGCCAAAATTGAAATGAACGAAACAGAATATACCAGAATGCATTCCGTTCCATATGGTTGCGTCCCCATCGCAGATAGAATAACACTGCAAGCAGCGTTTTTCTGTCCGTGATATGGTGGTGGACCCGTTTTCTATGACACAAAAAAACTGATCTATCCCCCATTGACAACCATACAATGGTTTTAGAAACGGATCCGTCTTGGCTATTTTAGAGATAATACAATAATACAGACGGTTGTATTATTATGACGGGAGGGTTTTTGCTGATCCATGACGGATTCAGCAAAAATGCTGGTGTGAAAGTAGCCGTATTTAGGTTTTTTTTTTTGAAGGTTTGGTGACCAAAAAAATAAGAATTCTGGCATTTTTATGGTGGCATTTTTATTGTGAATGATAACACAATATTTTGGACATTTTTGTACGTGACAATACTAATTATGTTTTTTTTCTTTTGTTTGAGATGGGAAAAGGTTTTAAAATATTTTTGATGTAACTTTTCAACTGACTTTTTTTTTTTTTTTTAATTTGAACTTGCGATCGTTTGATAGCTTGTGCTATTTGCAGAAACACTTGTGTATTGCTGTGAATAGGGATTTTTACCAGAATTTTATTACACCCTGCCATAGTCAATATGTAATATGTGCATTAATAAGGTAGGCTGGGGATCTTGAGCAGGCCCTTGGCTGCCATAGCAAGCGATTAGCTTGTGATCAGAGGATAGAGGGAGCCCCATAGGCTCCCTGATGCTGCAGTTGCTAGTGGCATGTGCGGGGCTAAGCAGATAAGTTATCTGATTCCTGCTGCAGCAGACAGATATCAGCTGTATAAGAGTGGCCTCACACATGGCGGAATTTTCTACAACTAAATCTGTAACATAAAGACATCTCCTATGTTAGCCTATGGGGATGAAAAGTGTGAATATATGCGTGTCAGTTGAACAAATCAAAATAATGTTTTTTATGTAGCTGAATGTCTCAATTCATTTCAACTGAGAGGTAATTGGCACAGAAATCCACAATATAATTCACAAAGAAAATTCCTATTCTGTTCTGTAACAAAATCCACAGCATAAATCGCCAACAAAAACTGCAACTTTGTAAAATCTGCACCTGCGGATTTTGTTGGGTAACACATGTGAGGGCGTTGTAACGCAGTCAACACAGTTGTGTATGCAGCAGGCTTAACTCGTGAGCCCGCCCCATATATTGATAACTCCTCGGGTGATTAAACATAAAACTTAACTTTTAACCCCTTCTACCCCAGGCCAGTTTTCACCCTCCTACCCAGGCCATTTTTTGCAAATCTGAGATGTGTGAACACTTTTACTTATCCAAGCCATTCTGAGATTTTCTCGTGACACATTGTACTTAATGACAGTCATAAATTTGAGTCAATATATTTCACCTTTATTTATGAAAAAATCCCAAATTTACCTAAAATTTGGAAAAATTCGCAATTTTAACAATTTAAACTTCTCTGCTTTTAAACAGAAAGTGATACCTCATCAAATATTTAACATTCCCCATATGTCTACTTTATGTTGGCATCATTTTGTAAATGTCATTTTATGTTTTAGGACGTTAGAAGGCTTAGAATTTTAGAAGCAATTCTTAACATTTTTAACAAAATTTCCAAAGCCCAATTTTTAAGAACCAGTTCAGGTCTGAAGTCACTTTTTGGGGCTTACATAGTAGAAACCACCCATAAATGATCCCATTTTAGAAACCACACCCCTCAAGTTACTAAGTTACTCAAAAGAATAAAAAGGGAAATGTAGATGAAATTTCTAAATTTCACTTTTCTGGCAGATTTTCCATTTTAATTCATTTTTTTCTTTAACACATCGAGGGTTAACAGCCAAACTCAATATTTATTACCCTGATTCTGCGGTTTACAGAAACACCCCATATGTGGCCGTAAACTGACGTAAGGGCACACTGCAGGGTGCAGAAGAAAAGGAGCGCCGTATGGTTTTTGGAAGGCAGATTTTGCTGGACTGGTGGGAAGCCCCCCTGATGTACCCCTACAGTAGAAACTCCCAAAAAGTGACCCTATTTTTGAAACTACAGGATAAGGTGACAGCTTTATTGGAACTATTTTGGGGTACATATGATTTTTAATCACTCTATATTACATTTCTTGTGAGCCAAGTTAAGAAAAAAAAGGGCTGTTTTGGCACCATTTTTATAAAACGTTCAACTGACAGGTTAGATAATGTGCTATTATTATAGAGCAGGTTGTTACAGACACCATAATATCAAACATGTCTACTTTTCATTGTTCGTTTCAGTTTTACATAATCAAGCATTTTTGAAAAAAATTGTTTTTGTGTCTCCATTTTCTAAACGCCATATTTTTATTATTTTTCTGCCTATCGTCTTGTGCAGGGGCTCGTTTTTTGCAGAAGGAGTTGACTTTTTTTTAGGTACATATGATTTTTTGATCATTCATTATTACACTTTATGGGGCAAGGTGACCAAAAAATAGGTTGTTTTGGCAGTTTTAATTTATTTATTTTTACAGAGTTGATGTGAAATTTTTATACAGCAGGTCGTTACGGACGTGGAAATACCTAATATGTATACCTAATATGTAAGTTTTACACTATAAAAAAAATTTTTTTAAAACCATAAAAATTATGTTTTAGTGTCTCCATAGTCTCAGAGCCATAGCTTTTTTATTTTTTGGCCAATTGTCTTAGGTGAAGACTCAATTTTTGCGGCATTGGGCAGCCTCAGTAAGGCATCGGGCTGCCTTCTCACCTGCTCTGCGGTGACGGGGACCCGATGGGCTCCTTCACTGACCACAAACCCCTTCTATAGAAGGGGTTAATCAGTCGGCATCAGCTATTACAGCGATGCCAGAAGATACAGCAGGGGCCTGGCTATGAGTGACTGCCGGGTCCCTGCAGTGATCTGGTGTGCACCGTTCTGGTGCCCTCCGGACCACTATGATGTAATAGTCTGTCAAAATGCGGCAAGTCACCTGCCACCATGACATACTATTATGTCATGTGTCAGGAAAGAGTTAATTTAATGTACTATTTATTTAGTTTGCACATTTATATAAATATAATATTCTGCAGCGCTTTACAAACGTTAACATAAAGCTGTCCCCAATTTAATGAAAGCCCTAGTTCCAAACCTTGACTCTGCTATGTATTATATTTCATGTAAAGAAATGCTTTTTAAGCAAATTTCCTTAAATTATTAACAAATTGGTTAAAGGGCTTACCTCCGTAAGCCCCTTAGCTGCCCAAAGATCTCCAATACAGGTGCATTTTCCACCATTAGAGGTAGAAATAGGCTTTTATCAATTTGCTAATAATTTAGGCAAAGTAGCAAAAAGAAATAACATGTAGAAATAGCATAAAGCTCTACAAATTTTACGTTACTGGACTTTATCATTGACATTCTGGATAATAATAACTTACCCTTTCAACACACTTATTCATAGGAATCACCCGATGTTACTTTTTCATTGAAAGTGAATTGGTCTTCACCTATAATGGTCTTCACCTATAGGATCCATCCATCTTACGAACTCGGCCCTAGGTCCTAAAGATATCTCTAACAAGATCTGATCTTCACCTATAGGACCCATCCTTTTTTGTATTGGGCCCTAGGAACTTAAACATATCTCTAACAAGATGTTGATGTACTCTTTGCCTTTTGAATCCATCCTTCTTGGATGGAAGGATCAGACTCCTTGTACTCAAGCACTTCTTGAGGAACATACGCTCTGTGTCGCAAACTTGCCTGTCCATGCTCCAGCGGTGAGCTCTTCGGCACGACTGTGACGGGAAAGACGTGCTGCTAGGCCACGGCCCCTGGCGATGTGACTGCGTCATTAGCAACTGTTGCTATGTTTTTTCTACCCACAGTAGGGGAGTGCTGGAGGAGAATAGCAGTGGGCTGATTGTTTAGCTGATCTCACCTGTGTTCTGGATGGAGCACTGAGTCATGGACCTATCTGGTGCTGATACAAGTACTCTGTGCTCTATATAAACCCCTGGTGGCAATACATTTTTGCCAGTTATAAGTTTTCCTTGCTGTGCTCCTGTGCGTTATCTGAATTTGTTATTGGACTTGACTTCGCTTGACTTGGACCTCTCTTGCGATTTTGTACCCTGTTCCCCATCCGGTTTTGACCTTTGGCTTGGTATTGTGACTACTCTTTTCTGTGTGTTTGTATTTGTTGTTTCTGTTGTGTGTGAACAGGTGCCTGTGGTTTTCACTGCTGGTGCTTGGTGTGATTCCCTATTCTCTATTCAGAATAGAGACGGTCAACAAATTGTGGGCTTGCTCTGTAAATAGGCAGGGACAGTGGGTCAGGTTCCAACTAGGGTTCACCGTGTGAGTGTGTGTCTTCCTGTCTACAGCCGTGACACTCTGGTTCAATAAAAGGAACACATAACCCTAGAGCACAGTATCATATCAACTTTATGAACATTTTGGAAGAACACAGCTTTGCCAAAGCCCTAGTTCCGAACCTTGAGTCTGCTATATATCATATTTGATGTAAGAAAATGATTTTTATGCAACTTAGCTAAAGGGCACCTATTTAAACAAAAATACAGCCTCCTCCATAAGCCATTATCTGCCCTAACTATCTCTAATACAGGTGCGTTTTCCACCATTAGAGGTAGAAATAAGCTTTTACTAATTTGCTAATAATTTAGGCAAAGTAACAGAAAGAAATAACATGCAGCAATGGTTATTTTGCATATTACTGTTTCCCAGGGAGCTTTGCACTTTGGATTGCTGTGTTGAGACTCTTAAATGAGGCTCCACAGTGTTTTTTGTAGCTGGTCTCCCCGAGATCAGCTTTTGTTTTGTTTGAGTAGTCTCCAAGGCATTGCTCCCGGTTAGCCAGAATCCTACTCCACACTGAGGAGGGGCAATACCCCGAAACAGCTGTCTGTGGATGGATAACTGGCTTAGGTCTTCCCCGTCACATCCTTAAAGCTTGTAAAAGAGCGGGATCTTGACATAGGGGCCACTTAATATGGTGGATTTGGTGATCCTTGTAATGGGGACACCCCTTTGCTTGGTTTTCCTTCCTTTGAGGGCTATCTGGCTTTCACTGTGTTGTAGACCCATAACTGGGGCTCCACGGTTATTTTGCATAGCAATAGAATAAAGCTCTATAGACTGTACATTACTGGACTTTATCAATAACATTGTAGATAATAAAGATATACTCTTTAAACACAACTATTAATAGGAATTAGATATTAGCGAATCATCAAATATTTGCTTCGGCGAATAATCAAAACGAATTTATGACAAGATTCGTTCTTAACACGAATTTATTCGGTTGAATTTGCATTAAAAAATCGTTGTTTTGTGAAAATTACTGCACAAATTATGAACATACAGTCTAAGCCTTGTTAAAATTACGCTACTGAACTGAATGCGTCAGCATTAGCGGAAAAAGTGCGTACCAATCCTTAGCGTACTATTGACTCGCGATTGCGTCATACGCATGCACGCACAAGGCTAGGCCGCGGCGTACAGTCCTCAACAGAGGCAGTCCATATGAGGTACAAAAGTAACCAGCTCACTGTCAGCTATCCGGCTAAGTGCATAATTTACTAAAAACACCATACAATAAGTGCATAATAGGACACATTGCAGTACCTGAAAAAGAATACACACAATGGGCTAAAGTTATTAAGTTATTGAACGTTGCTGAACCTGTAAAAACATTATTGCTATGCTAAAATACAGCAAAGACATAATAATGCAAACATTTTAGTGCAGTCAATTTCACATTTGCAAGCATAATAGGCTCAGATATACGTTTGAGTCTCTCCTCATGGCTGCTTGGCATAAAACACTGGAACACAATACAAAATTCAATTGTAATCCACGTGAGGTAATTTTGTAATCCAAACAGGTAACATGTAATCCACATGGATAATATAAAATAGCAGCAAATAGAGAACCCTTTTTGCAAAGCGGGCTCCCAAATAACCTGAGAAGGGGGGAAAAAGGAAAATAGGCACGCTTAGGCGCATCTGGGAATTTTCTACAGAATGGGGGGAGTCCTGACAAGCCATGTCCATCTGGGTGAGAGTCAAACAGGGGGCAATAAAAACAACATAAACTAAAAACAAGTGCCAACTATCTCTCACCCGTCAGGTGCAGTCCATGTTGTGGCTCCCATAGGTCCTCCAGAGGTGTCCTTTAAATCAGCCAGACTGACAGCCAGTAGAAGGGATCCTCAGATGAGGGACCTGAAGTGCTCCACGCTGGAACTGCTACTGAATGACATCAGAGGACGCTCCTGCCTCCTGTAGGCCAAGCTGGCTGCCGTGGTTGAGCTCCACTGCCCTCTTCTGCCAGAAGTCGGACTTGACCAGGTCCGGGTGGTGGTCACACTGGTAAGCGCTGCAGCCACTTGTGCCTTCACTTTTATGGATACTCCTACCGGGACTGCAGGGTTAAGGACTTCTGGCTGCAGCGGTTCAGGCAAGGTTGCACCCAGGGAAGAACCGCCAGCTCTCCTGGCTGCTGCTGACTTCATTTTCCAGTGTAGTTGGTACTGGATCACTGTGGACTGGAAAGTAAACGATGATGTCGTCAGCTGACCCAGCTAAAAGGACGGTGGTGGTGGTGGCAATCCAGGGATCAGAGGCTCCGGCTGTGGCTTCTCCCTGAAACGGAGGGTGCCATCTGGTGACTCCTGTAGGCAGCGCACGATTCCTTCGCCTGGTGGTTCCTCCGGCCAAACTTCTGATGCATGTACCAGGGGCTTAGAAAATAAGGTAACCCCGGTAGCAAAGGGGCCTTTCAGGGATGCCATAGGGGTATATTCCACCTGATCCCCCACATATAGGCTGTGATGGGGTTGGTGCAGGTACGCCCGTTTCACTAACCTGCGGCCCACAAAGTACTCCC
Organism: Rhinella marina; assembly: GCA_900303285.1. Lineage (NCBI taxonomy): Eukaryota > Metazoa > Chordata > Amphibia > Anura > Bufonidae > Rhinella > Rhinella marina. The sequence continues at coordinate 8,014 of ONZH01022783.1, read as the reverse complement.
TGCCGTTCTCGTCCGCAAGGAAGCCACAGCCCTGCTCCAAAGAAAACTTTAGGACGGTTCCCTTACGCTGCTCCAGTGTAGGGTCTCCTGGCCTCGGATGGTCCAGTACTCCACCGCATTCTTGTAGTCCCACAGGTTCTGGGTGTGGGCAGTCACTGATGCAGGCATGATGGGATTCTGCTGCATGGAAGGTGTTGCTGTTGTTCTCCTCCTGGGCGGCAGAATGGACGCTCCAGCCGCCTCTGCTGCACCAGCTGGCACCGCTTACATCGAGTCAGGACCCGGTGGGATTCTCTTAGGCAATAGTGACACTCTGATGTCCTCTGAACAGGATGGTGGTTCGGGTAAATCACTACCAAACACCATCTCTCCCCACTTTGGTCGCAGTTGCTTCGCCATGCTATGGTATCTTGTTCACCACTGGCTTGAACTGAAAAGGAGGGCGGAAGTAATGAGGGAGGAGTCTTCACTCCCTATAGATGAAAATAGCTAGATCCCGGTGGGCCGGGCTGGTTTTTCTTGCTTCTGAGGGGGGCGTATCTTCACTTTCCCGCTCTTGAGGGGTCGTATGGTCATTTTCCCGCTTCTGGGGGCCGGGGGGAAGCAAAAAGAATGCGTACATAGCGTACGTAGCATTTACGAATAATGCAAAGTGACTCTGAATAAATCCGGATTCGCTTCGGAGTAGGAAAAATGGAGGATTCGATACGAATCTACGAAGCGGCGAATAGATCCGCTCATCTCTAATAAGAATCACCCGATGTTCTTTCATCGTTGAACATGAATTAGCTTCTATTGATATGGTCTTCACCTTTAAGATCTATCCATCTTATGGACTGTGCCCCAGGTACTTAAACATATCAATAATAGGATTTTCATGTGGTCATCACCTAAAGAACCCATCCATCTTATGGACTCAGCCCAAGGTCTTAAAGATATTTTTAACAAGATGTTGATGTTGTCTTAGCCTTTTGGATCCATCCTTCTTATGAATCAGAGTCCTTGAACTCAAACACTTCTCCTTTTCTTGTCATAAAACGTCCAGAGGAACATATTCTCTGGTTCAAAAAAAGCAACACATAACCCTAGAGCACAATATCATATCAACTTTATGCATATTTTGGAAGAACACAGCTTTGCCAAAGCCTTAGTTCCGAACGATGACTATGCTATGTATTATATTTCATATAAAAAAAAATTTTTTTTAAGCAGCTTTCCTTAAATTAACAAATTGGTTAAAGGGCACCTATTTAAACAAAAATGCAGCCTCCTCCATAACCCCTTAGCTGTCCTAACCATCTCCAATACAGGTGCGTTTTTCACCATTAGAGGTAGAAATAAGCTTTTACCAATTAGCTAATAATTTAGGCAAAGTAACAAAAAGAAATAACATGTAGAAATAGCATACATCTCTACAAGCTATACATTACTGGACTTTATTATTGACATTTTAGATAATTATAACTTACCCTTTCAACACATGCATTGATAAGAATCACTCAATGTTCTTTTTGAGTTTTATCAACAAGTGATATCCAACAAGCAATACCCAATAACTCTTGATAATCATACAGAGCCTCGCTTTAGGTGAACATATTTGATTGCCAATCTAAAGAGTGGACTTCTTCCAGTTTTTTTTTTTGTTTGTTTTTTTCTCTTTCAGTTTCTTTGCATTCAGCGAAATACCACTACGTTTATAACTATTGCATATATACATGGCTCAATGCTTTTTATATAATATATACTATTCTTACTATTTGTATGTCGCTAATAAATATTTGTGTATATAAGGTACCTTTTACAACTTTTTTGATCGCTTCTAATTGGCCCAAATGAGTGCCCTTAGCATCCATACTGTTCTATTATTTTATAATACGGGGTGAGCAACCCGTCTAAGTGAGCACCTATATCCACGTCAACATTTGAGTGAGCCACTGATTATATATTTCTTGTTATTTACAGTTGCTCTTACAGTTGAGCTCCTCAAGTGTTTAACATGGACATCTGGAACCATATGGAAGCCAAATGTCGCATAATAGACACCTATAATTTTTTGAGTGCTGAGAACCCACAGGACACTAACTATAACAATAAAAATATTAATGATACATTTAGAGACCTTGAGAAACTCTTGCATAAACAAATCATACAAAAATGGGAGGTGAGATCCCTTAATCAATATCTGGATAATGACATCATACCAAAAGGTTTGTCATTAAATAAAGAGATCTCACAGGACCTCCAATGCGATGAATTTAATTTAGAGTGGAATACTTTTAAAAAAACTCAATCTAGGACTCTTATACAGATGGTTATAAAAAGACGGTTACAGATTCTTGAAAAAGTGTCCGGTGAAATCGCAGCACTGAAGGAAACAATAGAATCCCCTCCAAAGGATAATATCTTTGAAACTTGGCAGACTAAAATCTGCAAAAGTTTAGATTCTTTGGAACAGGAGATAATAGGTAAAAAATAAAAAAGATGAAAAATAATAAAAATGGAACAGTAAAGGAACCAATCCGAGAATATAACCCCAGGGATAGAGAGGATGAACTCCGTCAACCAAACCAAATAAGCAGGACCGGCTCCAGGTTCATGTGGGCCCTTGGGCGATAAATCTCAGTGGGCCCCCCACACAGTATAATGACCCCACAGTGGCCTTCCATTCAGTATAATGACCCCCAGTGGCCCTCACAGCAAATTTTTTTACAAACACTATTCTGCCTCTGATTATCATAATGCCACCACAATGTCTAATAATAATGTCTCCAGTAATGTCCCTATAATGCCCTCAGTAATATCCACCCCCTGCCCCAGTAATGTCCACCTCACTGTGCCCGGGGAACAAAAAAAATCCCATTTGCTGCCGCAGTCTGAAATGCATTTTTTCAATATACTTTATCGATTACTCAGCACATTTAACAAAAAATGGCAGTTACATAAATATATTCTGCATATATAAAAACCATGCAGAAATGTGTATATACACACACTAGTACATACAGGCACATAATGTACATCTGCTGAGTAAAATCCACAGGGCATTTTTATACCGTTCACCAAACGGCGTTCAGTACTATGGTGCTGTCTGGACATATGCAGTTCTGCGCTGAACTGGGTATTTGCGTCCAGCCCCATAGTACTGAAGGTGGCATAAAATCAGCCAACGATGCGCTGTGGATTTTAGGCAGCAGAGAACCCCAAAAAAGCATCCCATTGTAAAGGCACCCGTAAATAAGGCAAGTTAACCTGCTTTTTAGCAACTGTTTGTTGCTGTAACTAACTGTGGAGGTTTTTTATATCACAGTTGAAGGACAGCAGCCGCCGTGATATATACCCCATAGACAGCCTTATTCCACGCGTGACTGCATGAGAGGCGTGAAATCATTCGCACAGAGAAGAACCCCATCGGGATTTGCAGTGTGAGATTTTACTACTCTCATGATATCAACAAAATACCTCAAGAACAGTTAGTACCCGCTCACAAAACGGTGAGTAGTGTTCTTTGGCACGGGTGCCAGGGATAGAACCCCACGGCTATAGTTCACAAAAGGTGAAATCCCCACTTTGTGAAGCATAGTCGTGGGGATTATTTTAGGGATGGTACTGTTCTTGGGGTATGGGTTGGACGGTGCACCGGTGTGAGGCATTAAGCTGGTGTGGAGATGTTAAATGGCCAACACACCATGGGCATTAAATTTGGAGATGGGGTTCTGTTTATTTAAATGTATCCGAATTAAGTAGGGAATTTTTAAGGTGATTTTGTTTAATTTGGGGTCTAAGGGGGGAACGTTACTTAAGTTACTTAAATTACTTAAGTTAAATTACGGATTTTTACGTTGGGCACATATTTGGGATATTAAGGTCAGTTTCTTGGACACACGGATTGCCATGCAAGACGGGTGACTGATGACTTAGTCATTCACATCAGGCAGGGGGGTGGTATAATCCGATGTAATCCAGGCACGATTCATCTTTAGAAAAGTCAGCATCTCAACACTCTGGCAAGAGAGCCTCGTTCTTTGCGGTGTTATGATGTTACCCGCCACACTGAACACCCTCTCTGACGCAACACTACTGGCTGGGCAGGACAGCAGAGCCAATGAAAACTCTGCCAGTTGAGGCCAAATGTCCAGTTTCTCTGCCCAGTACTGCACGGGGTCGGTGACACTTTGGGGCAGGGTACAATCCAGGTAGGCAGTGACCTGGTGGGTGAGCTCATGCTGGTCCACGCCATGAGTCCGGTGTTGTGTCCCCTCTTCAGCAGATGGCTGCATGAAATCGCTCATCAGCGATTGGAGGTTGTAGCGACTTCTCACGCCTCCACTAGTGGTGGTGGTAGTGGAGCGCGCTGGTTCCCCCCGAGCGGATGTTGTCTGGGAACCTGGCTGGTCTCGCTGGTAAGTTGAGACCAACTGACTGGTGAGTAGGTCCCGGTAGTACCCCAGTTTTGCCTCCCTCTCTGATGGCGGAAAAAATTCAGCCATTTTGCGGCGGAAGCGAGGGTCCACCAGGGTGGTCAGCAAGTATTGGTCCCTCTGGCGGATGTCCACAATCCGGCTGTCACTCCTGAGACACTCCCGCAGGCACCTTGCCATCTGCACCAAGGACAATGAGCTCCTCTCCTCTCCACTGTCCTCGGTATAGTTGTGTGGAATGGCTGGGCGTAGACATCTTCCTCCTCCTCACCCTCCATCTGTACTTCATCAATCTCTGGGCTCAAGGCGATGTTCAGCCTTGGAGTGGTGGCCTGGGAATCCTCGCTGATGATGCTTTTCAGCGCACTTTCCAGAACATGGACGAGTGGGATGATGTCATTGATCCCATAGTCATGCCTGCTCACAAACAAAGTCGCGTCCTCAAAAGGGATCAACAATTGGCAGACTTCACGCATCATCTGCCAGTGTGTGACTTGGAAGTCGCAGTGTGGCGTGAAGCTGCCTGATTGCCCCATGAGGTAGTCTGTAACGGCTGACCTTTGCTCGTACAGGCGGTCCAGCATATGGAGGGCAGAATTCCAGCGTGTTGGCATGTCGCAGATTAGCCGATGTTGGGGCAGACTGCGCTGTCTCTGGATCCTGAGCAGGGTGTTCCTTGCAGTGTAGGAGTGGCTGAAGTGTTTGCACACTCTGCGTGACATCCTCATAAGGTCTTGTAGTGCAGGAAATGATCTAAGAAACCTGTGCACTATGAGGTTTATCACATGTGCCATACAAGGTGTATGACTCAGCCCTCCCTGCTGCACTGCAGAGACAATGTTCCTCCCATTGTCTGCTACCACACTTCCCACCGTTAGTTGACGTGGGGTCAGCCATTGATCTACCTCCTCCCTGATGGTCTAGAGGAGCTCCTGCCCACTGTGTCTCCGTTCATCCAGGCTCACCAAATGGAGGACAGCCTGAGAGCGCCGGCCCTGACATCGGTGGTAAGACACCGGGGCAGGTAGGACTGCTGTCAAAGCGGCGGATGGTTGCAAGGTGGTGGAGGCAGAACTTCTGCTTCCCGCTGCTGGACCCCTAAAGCACCGTGGAGGTGACAGTGGCAAGAATGGGCCAACTTCCTGATGGTCTTCTGGGAGGATGTTGACCCAATGGGCAGTAACATACATGTACTGCCCTTGGCCATAATTTGAGGACCAGACATCAGCACTCAGGTGCACACTCTTGGACACCGAGAGTCCCAATGAGTCGCCCACCTTTTTCTGCACAAAACTGTGCAGTGATGGGACAGCTTTGCCAGAAATGTAGTGGTGGCTGGGGACTCGCCATCTGGGGTGCGCACACGCCATGAAATCCCTGAAAGGCTGGGAGTCCACGAGGTTGAAGGGCAGGGACTGAAACACCAGCAGCTTAACCAGGTGTCCGGTCAGTTTCTGGGCCATGGGATGGCTGCTGGAATACACCTGACGTCTGCCCATGGACTCAGTCACGGATTGCTGCCTCATTAGCGGTGTAGATGGCAGTGACACTGTGCTGGTGCTGGTGCTGGCACCTGAGGCTGACGAGCCCTGAGTTGCATTGAGAGGATGCTGCATGATGGGATCTGCAGTGTATGGTGCATCCTGACAGGAGGTGGTATTGGGGTCACGGTTCTTGCAGGCCTGTTGGTGTTGTCTTTCCATGTGCTTTCGCATGGATGTTGTCCCGAGATTATCACCCCTGCCACGACTGACCCTCTCATTGCACAGCAGGCACAAAGCGATGTGTTTATCTTTCCCCAGGCGGAAGAACTGCCAGACGACAGAGGACCGTGGTTTGCTGACAGCCATGGGGGGTCTTGCTGGCTGTTGACTGCCACTGCTGCCTGAGGGTGCCCTCTCAGGACCAAGGCTTTGAGAGGGTGATCTCTGCCTGGTAGCTTGGCTTCTACCCCTCCCTCTTGTGCCTCGGTTCCTTGCAACAGTGGGATGTTGCTGCGTCGGTGGCACCTCTATTTCCTCCCCTGATGATGAGGATGATGCTGCTTGAGGGCGCCACGTCCGATCAGCGACATCGTCATCAAACTCTGCACCACTGCTACTTTCCTCCGGTGGCTGGGACAGAATATCAGGTGTGGACTGGATGCCCCTCCCTGGCTCTGTTGACTGCTTACAGCCAACACCTGGAGTCTCACTACGTTCCACCCGCTGACTTTGGTGGACTTCCTCCTCCTCCTCCCCTCACTAAAAAGTGGTAGAGACTCCAAGGGCAGATCAAGGTTTCCCAAGAGTTCCCTGGCAGAAGGTGCCCCAAAGGTGAGTGGCATTCTAATAACAGGAGACGGGGCAGAGGACTCTCGCTGACCGTCCCATGTAAGGGTGGTGTCGGATGATCCAGCGGATGCTTGACTCCTCGTTTGGGAGCTTTGGGCAGTGGAACTGGAGGATTGGGTAAGCCAATCTAGAACCGCTGGCTGTGTGGTTCTTACTTGACCAGTGGCCATCAGGGGTAGCTGCACCCTGCTGCCACGCCTGGTACCCCGGCTGCCACTTCTCCTACCCTCACCGCCTGCTGTTGCACTCCTTGCCTGGGAAGTGCTGGAAGTAGGACGCTTGGACATATTTTTATTTGGGTGGGGAAAAATTAAATGATGTATTTTTTTATACTTTTTTAAACTTTATTTTTTTTAACTTTTTTTTATAACTTTTTTTAACTTTTTTTTATTTAAACTTTGTTTATAACTTTTTTTTTAAAAACTTTTTTGTTGCGGCTAAACGGGGTTGACGGCACCCAGTTGAGCAGCAACGTGTAGCGTGTACGGTCAAGGAACAGGAATGCTACCTGTCCTGACTCTTTTCTCTCACTATTTCTTTTTTTATCACCCTATCTCTCCCTAGATCTCACAATTTATTTATTTATATGACTTTCTCTCCCTATCTCTACCTATCTCTTGCTTTCTCAGCCTCTTTCCCTATCTATCACCTTATCTTCTATATCTAGCTTTCTCTTCCTCTCTCCTGCTTCTCTCACTAACCCTTTCTATTCTTTCTCTATCTCTCCCTGTATCTATCTACTTGTTTGGCTATCTATCTATCTATCTATCTATCTATCTATCTATCTATCTATCTATCTATCTATCTCTTTTCTCTGTCTTTATCTAAAATGGAGCTCCTCTCCCTGTGAAGTCTTGAGACGCACTGACAAGATGTCGGCGCGCTCAGGCACTTCAGGGGCTGTGGGGTGACGTCACACTTTTTTTTTTCACAGAAAACCAGGATACAAGGGATTATAGGAGTAATAATCCCTTGTATCCTGGTCTATTGTGTGAAAAAAGTACAGTTTTGCGTTACCGTTTTTTTTTTTACCAGATTCGTTACAAACTGTTTGCAAAGTTCGTAACGAATCTGGTTCGTTACGGTTCGGTTCGCTCATCCCTAGAGGTAAGTATTAGTGTTTATTTTTTTTATTGTTGCAATCACGGACCGGAGCTCTATTGGGGGCACTGGAGGCATTTACTGATACTGGGGATTTTACTGCACTGGGGCATTTTTACTGGCACTGGGGGCATTTTTACTGGCACTGGGGCCGGGCATTTT